>JAMXBB010000005.1:90684510-90872377 GCA_024138015.1 Lumnitzera littorea
GATTTGAGTGAATACAATATACTATCAGAGTTTCTCTCTCTACTTTCTCTCTCTAACATTGTGAGTGTGTTATAGGCTGACTTAGCCTTCCTTAGTGAGGTCAGGAACGCTAAGTGCCGCACGGGGTCGAGCGACGGAATCCGCCCGTGACATGTGCAAGGGATGAGAACAAAATGTTAGCTTAATAGTAGTAAAGTGAAGGTAGCATGTATGGAATTTAAAATTATGAGTCAACTCATATGATTTTATGAGTTTATAATTTTAGACACTCATATCCTTAGTGAAATCACGAGTTTAACAATCATGGTAGCATGAAACCAATTTTTTAAGGGTACATTACAAAAATGTGACCTTTGTTCTCGAATATTTGCAAAGATGTGAGCCAAGTAGTTTTTAACAACTAAGTTATTTGAATTTCTTAAATTTTTGTTAATTATATAGAAGGACATGAATCAACTTTTTATTGGTTGATCTAATCATTAAATAATACATGTAAATAATATTAACATACATTAATTAAAAAAAGGGAGAAATGAACAAAAGAAAAGAAAAAACTAGGTAAAAAAAGGCAATAGAGTATTTTTCCGCCTTCCCCAAGCCTTTAAGTGGTTAGAGAATAGATAAAAGTAACAATTTGTTGCAACCCACCATTATAGTAGATTATGCAACCCAAAAGTGGTGGTGGGCAACTACCATCACCATAGAGGAGTTGCGAGACTCCTTTAAGGTGGTTAGCAACTATCCAGCACCAGGAAAAAAGTCAAAAGGTTGAAGTTAGCTATTGATAGTCTTTTTCTTTTTTCTATTTTTCTCTTTTTAATTTAATTTATGTACTTGCTAAAGAATTTTTATTTATTTTAGTTAATTAAATCATTAATTTTAATACCAACCAATAAGAGTTTAACACATGCTCAAATTAAATAATTCACCAAGAAAAAATAAAAAAGTCATGTAACTTAATTATCACAAACAATAAATTAGGTCATTCCTTTATAATAGTCCTCTGATAAAAGTTACATTTTTGTAACCCTTTTCCAAATAATAGTCTTTCAATAAATGTTGTTTGTAGCTAAATTAGTGTAATTTAGATAACAAGGGCCAATTATAACAAATTACACAAAACCTCCTAGACTTAGGCTCCAATTACTAACAAAACTCCTTAAGAAAGATGTTATAGGTCTACATTTGTTTTGGTATGACTAGAATTTATGGAAAGTTGTAAGAAGGCAGTTGAAGATGCTTAACTATGCTATCAATGATTACTTTAATGATTTGATGGGTAAAGGATTGCCCCTTGCAAAAATGTAGATGGATGTTAAAGAGGTGGGATTGGAATTTGGTTATAAATTTTGGGAAGGAAATTGGCATATTGATGCAACTCTTAATAGAAGAATGAGATAAGGAAATTGAGTTTGTTGGTGATCTAAAAGAGGATATCAAGTCTGCTCTAAAAAAAGCTTTCTTAAGAAAAGATAACTTTTGGAAATAGAAAACTAAACATAATTGGATCTCATATGAAGATAGAAATGTGAAATATTCCATCAAAGGGTATTGAACAAACAAATTAGGATTAAGGCACTTTAAATCAAGAATGAATCGTAAGAGTGGAAAGATGATGGAGAGAATTCAAGAGCTTCATTTTGAGATTAAAATAGCAATATGTATAAAGCTAAAGAGGTCCCACAAATTGAATCAATGTGAAATGGTGTGCTATGTATAATTATAGAAGAGATGACATATGAACATAATCAAAGATGTTAATATGGAGGAGGTAAAAGAAGCAGTCTTTAGCTTAATGCAGATAAAGTGATGAGTCTAGATGGTTTAATGGAACCTTTTTCAATTTTTTTATGATGCCGTTGGACCTCCAGCTTTTGAAGTTGTTTGGCACTTCTCAAATTCAAGTAATATCCCTCCTATCTTAAACAAAACTAAATAGATTTTAATTACCAAAATTAAAAATCCTCAACAATTGGATCATGTGATGTGTGGTGTATAATATGAATGAATCTATTCTCCAATTTCAAATAATATCCCATGAAAGATGCAATGAAGGCAGAGAGTATTCTAAAACAGTATGTAATGTGTACCTTTCTTGTTTAGAAATTGGTTTTCTCTCCTTCCCTCCACCTTCTTCCATCCATTAAAATCCTAATACATAGATCTTCATCATAAGCAAAGTTATTCTTTTTTTATTTTTAGAAGTCTAATCTGCTATAATTATTCTTATCTCTCCTCTTCCTTTGGTGCATTGGTTATAATTTATCGATGTTGTTAACTAAATAATGAATCTATTGAGTTTATGAGTCTTCTATGCATTCATTTAAATAGTGCTTAAGTGAGAAATCACGTGTAGTAAATAATGAAGGAAGCTCCCTATTCTCTTAAGTCATTGTAATAATTGCATTTCATCTAATTTTATTGGTTAGTATGGTATAAGAAGTTGCAAAAACTTGTACGTCTTTGGAAAAAATGAGTCCTTGATCCAAATCAAAGTGTCATTAAGGGTTTATTCATTTCATAGAAAATGTTCTTAGATTATTTTTTGTACTTATAGTAATTTGTACATTGAGATCATTATGTATCATATCAATGATCTTAAAAATTTGCAATGGTTTTTACTTTTTAATGGTAGGTAGTGATGGAAATAGATGGTCGTAGGCAATTGCTATGGTGTTAGTATTTGACTACCATAGAAATTATAGGTGGTAAACAAGTTAAAAAAGATTGCTAAATCACTTTTACCATTTCTAATCACATTTTTCATGGCAGTAAACAACTAATCAGTTGTCATGGTTTAACTGCTACCTTTAATATTTTACTAAGAGCCACTAGTTAAAAGCTTAGTAAGACTTATGCAACAATATTTTACATTGTTAAAGCCTTCAATATTTTACTAAGAGCCATTAGTTAAAAGCTTAGTAAGACTCATGTAGTAATATTTGACATTGTTAGGGCCTTTAATATTAACAAATGTTAAAGAAGTTTTGTGAAACAAATCTCGAAACAATGTACATCCAACTCTCTTTTATCTCCCCATACCTATGAAGGTGTCCAGTATTACTCTTTTTCAATCCCTTCTACATGTAATTTTTTAAAGTACATCAATTCTTTATTCTAACTAATTGACCAGGTGTATATTTTTTTCATGAAAAATGTTGCTCAAATGAAATTACTTTAATCTTTATAATAATGTGTCGTTTCTCAGTTCTTACCAATAGTCAATTAAGGTCTACACATACTAGGCCTGTAAAACAATGCACAGTAAGGGATGGGAGTAGAGAAGGGGGGTAGTGGTGGTGTTGTCCGGTGTGGCCAGTTTGATGCTTAAATTAGCAATAGGCTTTTAATGGAGTAGAACATATGATACATAGGCTAGGAATGTAAAGTTTGTAAAGAGGGCTACCATTGGCTAAATGCCTGGTATTTATAGCAGAATGGAGCCGACCGTTGGAGATCAGTTGGCGGGAGAGATCTTCTCTCACAAGTATAGGGGAATGGAGTTGTCATACCTGACGTATCCCTAATATTCGAGATGTAGCTACTTTATCCTTATCTTGTAGTTTATGACTGTTACAATACTTCATGGGCCTGGGTTACTAAAGCTTATGCTTGAAGCCTATAGAGACGAGCCTAAGGTGGCAAAGCTTGGTGGATCTGGTCAAGCTTGAGAGGTCCCTCGTCAAAGAACCTTGTCAACACTTGCACCCCACCCCCTTCCCCCTACCTCACAATCTCATTGCCGAGGAAGAGGCAAGGAGAAGGAATGCATAGGCTACTCAAGCATGACTAATCCAACTCTGAGAAGTTCGATTCAATGCCATGATGCCAATGTGATGAGGTAGATCAAAGGTGATGAAGTCCAAGGCAGAAAGTCATTTGAAGCGGTAGGTCACTAATCCGAAAACATCCGAGGCTTGGTGAGTAGGGGTAATCAGCAGTCGTTACAAGGTAGAGTGCCGAAGACCTGAGTGATGCTTAGGTCTAGGTGTCAGAACAAGACACCCTTGCAACTCATTAAGCAACGGCATCATGTCTTAGCCATGCCAACCAAATGGAAGTTGAATGGGCCTTGAAGAAACTTCTTATGGAAGGAATTTTTCAAAATATGACTTTTGCCCGCTTATATTTTGTACATTAAATGCGATATGATAGATGTTGTGTTACAGCGAGCTAGTGTGCAGCTACATGCTTTTTGTCTTTTAAAGCCAACCGTCCGATCGAGGTGCTTTCTACATGCCTACTATATAGAATTTCAAAGGATTCATGCTTATACAAATCCCTGTAACCGCTTATACAACTTCCCAGGTAGTTTGCCTATAAATGGTGGTATCATAGAAAGAGAGCGCTTTTCTACAATCTTCTTGCCTAAACATTGCAATTTCTATTTTATGCTCAAATTCTCAAACCTTCTTCAGAAGTTTCAATTTTTCTTTCAAGAATCACCATCATGCTTACCAATAAAGATGAGGCTAGCTCTTCTTTGCTACAACTTACCTCCAGTTCAGACTCTATAAGGGGTAATCCTCCATAGGTGCAAGAGGGCAAAGTGTTGTCACTAGTACAACTCGACCAACATATGAAGATGGCCATAGAAGCATTAAACAGAGCCCGAATCATTAATGCCATCCTTAGAGACGTATATGCAAATATTCCCTTGACCCCCGCAAAGGATTTATTCGATGCTCCTAGTACGGGCAAGGGGCTTGATGGCTGTATAAGTAAAAGTAGGCAATCTGCCCCCAGTTAAGTCATCAACAACTACCTCATGGGGGCGAATCCTGGGTGGCATATTAGGCTACCATATAGGGATGAACGGGTGGCTTTGCTATTGAGGAGGCGCTTCACAGTTTCTAAGAAGTGCTTGTAGTTTGGGTAGCACCTCCCCCCAAATCGTTTTGAGAGGGAGTTTTTCAATTACTACTGCTGTAACCCATTGCAAGTCCCTTCCAATGGGTGGAGGATATTGAAGGCATTCTAGGCACTTTGCGAATACTTAGTGATAAGGGCTCCTCCTGAGCTCTTTTGCCACTTCTACATGCAGAAAAGCATTAGGGGGTGGCCTTACCTCCAACCATACCTAGGAAAGAAGTTGTTTTGCGACCTTGTCAACTCAATTAAAGGCTAGCAAGATGAATACATGATAGTGGAGTTGCTCAAAGAGTCTAACTTCTAGACCTAATGGACCGAAATGGTCCATACTGGAGGTGAGAAAAGGCTTAGGCCAAACGATGCAGAAGCCGTCCAAGAGATCTTATCCTTTATGGAGTTGAGAGGTGGCTAGGAGATCAATGCTGCAGAGACTGTAGAAAGGTATTTCCAATGCTCAATCTCTGAGCTCTTCCCTAGCATAAAGAAGGTTATGGCAGAGAAGTAGGTTAAAGGTATTGGTTCATTCCTATGTGCCTGTTTGTTGTGCTAGTGTCAGGGTACTTTGTCCGACGCTTGTAGGATAGGAGGACCTCTTTGGTTGTGCTAGTCACAACGATGTTTTGCAAATGGTAGTGGTAGTAGTAGTTTCTTTTCATTTGTCTTCTTTTTTTTTTTTTTCTAACCTTTAGACCGATCTTCTTGCAAGCAAAAGTTTGGCTCCAAGGCAGCCTCATCCATTTGTAGACGACCTGATGAGTTAGTACCAAGCACGATCGAAGGCGACCTAGTCAATAAGGAAGGTAGTAAGGGTGAAGTCGGGGTCGAGTGAGACAAGCAAGGCATAGCCAAAGTCTATACCTCAAGGGATTCCCCTCGTCGTCTAGGAAGAGCTAATGGACATAAAGCCTTTGAGCATAGCTTTACCCACTCCTACCATCCATTGGTCTAAGCCCATCATCATGGGTGATGAAGGTGTCGACACAAAGGTGCCTGACGTACAGGTGCTTTCTCCTCTAAGGGCAACAGAGGGAAAGACTGGGGAGGTAGCCACCCTACCTACAGCCGCAAAGGAGAAGCACAAGGCTCCTGAGTTACTTAAGGAGCTAGGTCCAAGGGGAAAGAAGCAAAGGCCCCTAGTGTAGGGACCTTTGGCCAGGGGAAAGTGCAATGAGTGGCCTTTGGCTCATCCTTACCAGAGCATGGATGAAATGGGGGATGGGTTTTTGGATGCCTTCAACAACTTTCAAAAGATAGGGCTAGGGCTAAACTCATTCCTAAAAGTACCATACACTTCCTAAGATGAGGCGCTAAAGAGGGAGGCCCCCGAGTTAAAGATGAAAAGGGCTTGGGAGAAGATCCTACGGCTAAAATGGCAGGTCCATACTGGCAACCTGACGCTACGGCACTGAACCCTCAACTACCAGGCTTCAATGGGGTCTTATACCTCTGGTGATTAGGATGTCCTAGAGAGTATCTCCTAAGAAGGTGTAGGTAACCCCATACAAACTATAGGCCACTTAAGTACACTAATGCAATAAGTAAGTCTTCCTTGCTGTTGTGGTGTTGTATTTTAGCATCTTGTACTAACTTGTAGGTTCTATTTTCATCTTGCAATACTACGGCCAAGTGCTCCTTGAGTTGAGCAAGTCTTATGCCACTCAAAAAGAGGTAGTAGGTTTGCGGGAGGAGTTGCATCAGTAAAAGAAGTGTTTGCTAAAGGTGGAGACTTCTAGTAAGAGGTACTTGAGAAAATTTGCAAATTTGGTCAAGTTAACAAGCGCCTACGCTGCTCTATTATGTAGGTGGCGAGGCTTTAGGCGAGGCCTAAGCATGTCGAGCAAAAGAGGGGCAAAGTCGAGAGAGTGACCTAGAAGGTCACGGAACTAAACGCTCGGCTAGAGAACAAGTAGAAGACGAGGGCTCTCTCTCGCAAAGGCTAGATAAGGAGGGTACAACTAGGGCTTGAGTCGGAAAAGAGAATGTTGATCTAAAGGCTTTCGTAGCTAAGCTGGAAATTGAGCTGGTAATAAAGTTATCTAAGTGCGAAGGCATTAGGGCTACGTCACTAGAGCTAGTCGGTTTGAAGGTCACTCTAGCAATAGGTCAGGGAACTGTAGAGCAAAGTTTTGGATATAGAGGAGATCATCTCCAAGATGGAGAGTAGGGAGGTCCTTAGCGATGCTACCGTTAGGAAGGCGGTCACTAACTATAGGACCACCAAAGAGTGGCTAGAAGAGCTAGAGGACCTTTCCATTGACTCCGGTCGCTTTACTAGTACAGAAATCCTCTCCCATTATATAGACCTGGACTTAAGCTTCCTCGACTTCCTAGGCTCCCTAAATTTCAATGAGAAGAAGGAAGCCCTGGCGAGGGAAAAAGAGTTCGCCCAAGGGGTTAACAAAGATGTAGGCGCGTCCTCTGCTACTAAGGCAAGGCAGGGCACCCCTACATCTAGCCCTACCTTAACAACCTAGCAAGAGGCCACCTTAGAAGCTATCCTTAGGGAAGATCCAATTGTGGGGGGTCCTACAATTCCTAGTTCGCATCTCTCAGGCCCCCTTCTAACTTAAGGCCAGCCATCTAAAGTGCCTACTAATCAGCATTTGTGCAGACACCTTATTTTTACCTTTTCTTAATTGAGTTAGGTTAATAAATAAATAAATAAATAAAAAATAAAAATAAAAAACGAAAATTAAAAGAAAAAATGAAAAATAAAAAAAGAAGATCAAGTCAGGTTGTAGCAAGTTAAGTTATGAGTCGAGTCGTGTGAAGTTGAATTAAGTTAGGTTGTTAGATCAAGTGATGAGATGGGCTTAATTAATTAATTTGGGCTAGAACAATATAGAATAAAAATTCATCTAATTTAAGGTATCAAATCAAGATTTATTGAGTTATCGGGCTATATTTAATTAGGATCGGATCAGGCCTGAAATAGAAAGCCAAAATAATTAAGGTTCCTTGAAACTAAAGTAAATCTTAGAAAAATCACAATCAAATCTTTCGTACGTTCAATACAAAAGATTTAATTCTAAGATTATAAATAGCACATCGATGAGGAATTCAAAGGATAGCTTTTTTTTTAATCATACACACCATACATGCAACCATCGCAAAACACCACATATACCACGTGCCACCACTACGCTCCATCACACGTGCAACCAAAGCACCACCACCACACACCACGCACTACTATACACTCACCAAAACACCGTCGCCCAACGCCACCCACACGCACTGCTCATCACCACCTAGTCCATCTCCCGTACTGTCGCCTAAGGTTACCAGTATTATCGCCCAGTTTATCACCCGTGCTGTTGCCCAGTACCGCTCATGCCGTCGCCTAGTGTTGCCTGTACTGTCGCCTAATCGCTCGCCCAGTCCATTGCCCATGTTGTCACCCAATGTCGTTCGTGTTACCACCTAATGTTGCCTATGTCATGCCTAGTCTTGCATACAGTCCTTTACCCACAGCACCTGTATCTTGCCCAGCGCACACCTACGCTTGCCTAGTGTATGCCCATTCTTGCTTAGCCATCGCTTAGCTTCACCCACACACTCACCCAATACCGACGGGTTTCTGTCTAGGTAAATTTCCAGTAATTTTTTATTATTTTATATTATTTCATTAATTTTTATTAATATTTTTAGTTATTTATTTTTTTCCTTTACTAATTTATTTCTTTTGTTTAAGTGCAAGTTTTTCTTGTTATAATTTATTTTGTTGAAATAAATTTAGTTGAATTAAATTTTTTTTGAAAAATTCTGTTTTATTTAATAAAAAATATTTTTGACACATAGTGGTTTTAAAAAAATAAAAAATCTTAAATTGAGTTTTTTTTTTCAAAAAGATTTGGTTAGTTAAGGTTTTTTATTAAATTTGAAAAAATTAGATTTCTTAGGTTTTTTTTTTTTTAAAATAATAAATTGACAAAAAAATGTAAATCTGACTCGATTTTTAATTTAAAAATGACCCACCCACTAAAAATTTTATAAAAAAAAAAACTACTACCGATTTGATCTCGATTAGCGAGTACATAGACACATTCGAAGCTATTTTCTAAAAATAATTTTTTTTTAGAAATTCGTAATAAAAAATAATAATAAATCATTTTTAGTTACATTTTGTAAATTTAGGTATATTTTGAATATTTTTAGAAAAATTACAAAAATGAAGCACATCAATTATTTTTTTTTTTAATTTTCACAGGGTCACTTAGTCTTAATAGGTTAGCGCCTGAACCTGATTTTCTAGTTCAATTTTTCTAAAAATTAATTTTTTTAGAATATCAGAAAAATAGGTGTCATTTTTTTACCAGTTAAATTGGTTGATGACTCTAATTTTTAAATTTTTTTAAAAGTATTTCCTTAGTTTTATATCAAGTAATTTGTATTAAGCAGGCTGATGTTAATATAAGTTAAATTAAGAAAATCGGAATAAGGCTCGATAGAATTGGCGACTCCATTGGGGATGCTTAGTGGACTAGTCATGTGAAAATTAAAAAAAAATGATGGGCTTTTGTATTATTATTTTCTTTTTATATTATATCATAATTATATTAATTGTTTCTTTTTTTTTTTAGCAATGCAGGCCCTAAGAAAAGGCCTGGCTTAATGAGCATTATTAAGGAATTAGGGGGGATTTTTTTATTTTCATTAATCATTTATATGTTTAGATGTGATTGGACCTATGCCACCTTAGAAACTTAAGATTGGCTACTATTGTGTAACCTTCAGGTCATTAGGGTCTTTACCCTCGCTTGGCAATGATATGTAAGCCTACTTAGGCTTCGATATAGCCTACCCAATTTCTCTTCGAAAAGCCTTAAAGCTACAGAGCCTAGTACCTGTAGACCCCACCATCTTGCATCATCCTTTTCGAAAAAAAGGAGGAGTTATTTTTTAAATAGTAGGAAAAGCCCAATTAATCTACGATCGGTTTGACTTTCTTTTTTTTAAAAAAAGAGAAATTAATTTAAAATAAAAAACAACCAATAACCTTTATATATAAATATTCCCAAGCTTCGTTTAAAAAAAAAAAAAATCCTATTTCAAACCTACTTATATAAAAGGGTGCTCTTTGACCACGAATTCATCATACTTTTTATAATTTATTAATTACCAACCCTACTACATTGCATATGTGTGTAACATATTGCATTTTTTATATGTTAGATTATACCCGTTTCTCTATGAATATTTTATTTCCTTATGTTATATGTGTTTTATTTTTTTTTATTGCTCCTTAATTAGTGAAAGGCTGCACAATTTCTAAGAAAATCTTTGAAAAAGTTGCAAAATTATTAACATCATATCCAATGTTATTCTAAATTTAGTGGCCTTATTGTAAATATCGTTGCCTTTTATTTCGTTTATATTTTTTTTGTACTATAGATATGGAGAGTCAAGGTAAGGTCAATCCAGAGCCCATCCATGAAGTCTAGTTGGATAAGTACTCCTTCCCTAAGGGCATCCTGAGTGATTGGTTGAACCAGCTTCCTCCTGCCCAACAAGATCACATTTGTAAGAAGATCGGGCCAGTCATGTCCCTTATGTGAGTCTAACTCCATTGGCCTCTAATTCAGGCCCTTATCTATTATTGGGATCTAAAATCTATAGCTTTCAACTTCGACCCACACGTATTGACACCCATTATAGAAGAGTACTTGTAGCTACTCAATGCCCCACCCCTCAAAGCAGGCATAGCTATCCTTGATCTCAGAGTCCAGCCTGAGAAAGCTTTCATGACATTGTTGGGAATCAAGAAGTCAGCCTTAGCGCCATTTTTGTCTTCAGAAGGCTTAAAATGTCTCAGCATCTTAAGATTAGTGGAATTATTTTCAAGCCTAAATGCCTATCAAAGATGTCTTTAGGTCTTCTATGGAGGATATGAATCGTGGGCTGAAAAGAGGGTTAATGAATTTATTGTAGTGGTGTTTGGAAAAGTACTATTTCCCTTAAGATATGGTCAAGTTCATTATAGGTTTGCCGAGCTAGTGACTCAATTCTTAGCTGGTAAATCCTATATACCGGTGTTACTATTAGAACAGTTCAGGACCCTCTCCCACCTAAAGAAGCAGGGTCATGGTTATTTCACAACTAACCTTATAATCCTTGCCGTATGGTTTCTCAATCATACGTAGGGATATAGAGGGAATCTTCTCAAAGAGTCCCTGACTAAAAGTATGAATCTAATTGATGAATTTGCTCGCCACCTCAAGGTACCAAATGAAGCTCAGTTTAATGGATTGGTGTCAGTTATTAGTAAAATGTAGCTAGTAGACTTTATGTGGACAGCTAGATAGAGCTACCGCACTCGAGCCGTCTTAAGGTACGCCGACCATGCAGGAGTCCCCCTCATTGGTATTGCTAGGTCCACTTTAAGAGATAGCTTATAGAGACTCTTTAGATGTCGTCACGATAAATCATCAAGATCCTTGTCTATCCATAGCTACTCTGATTCAACGATTAGCGGAACTCGTAAAGCTATAGGACCAAAGCGAAGTCGAGAAGATAGTTAATGTGGGAACTTTGAGGGGCAAAGTCAAAGAATACTGAACCACTAAGCAATTCATTTATGATCAGTTGGAGAAGACTGGAAAGATACAGTATGAAGCTCCAGACGTATTCAAATACGAGCTAAAATCAATACGTCTTTCACCCACTGAGTAAGCTTACCGAGATACCATACAAGCCAGAGTTAAAGCCTGGTTCCAAGAAAGCAAGAGAATCATTAAAGAGTTAAAGCTGGAAAATGAGAGACTATTAGAGGAAAATCAATTCTTAAGGAACAAGATCCGAGAAAGGGACGTTACGGTGCAAAGACTTATGAGGGAAGTTAATGAAGCTCGTCCCAGCCAAATCCACCAATTCTTGTAAATATAAGATTTAAATTTTTAGGAAGATTAGTTAAGAGTTTTTCTTCTCTTTTCTTTTAGTCTGTTGTATAAGTTAGATCTTATGATTAATAAATTTGTAACTTTAGTAAATAAAATTTTCATTAATTGCACAGTCTCTTACCCATTATTATTATTATTCATTTATTTGTTTAAGTTAACTTCGTTTTTCTTTAAAAAAAAAAAAGAGAAAATTTGAAAATATAAGAGGCAAACAACAGAGCAACAAAAGTTACAAAAAAGAGAAAAACAAAAGCAAGAAAAATCTTTAATTCACCAAAAAGTCTAAAACCTAGGTTTTCGCATAGGATTTCGAAGATAGCATCCAAATGAGTAGACTCAACTAAAAGCTTGGTATTCACTCATTCTAAAGTTAGAATGTCAACTCAAGGTATTGGAAATGTTAGTCAAACCAAGCCCGACCTGAAAGTAGTAACTTTGGAAGAAAACATGAACAAGATGGCTAAACAAATTCAGGCTCTCACTTAAGCTATTAGGATTCTTAATGACAAACAAAGATGTCAAGTCAACCTAAATCGGAATGCAAAAATGACCCCTCCCCCTGAACTGGAAGATGAAGAATCGATCCCTAATGCAAAATTATAGAGAAAAGAAATTGAGGAGAAACACTAAGAGATGGAAAGAATGTTTATGCAAAAGTTGACCGAAAAGATGAAAACCCTAGAAATGGTAAACGAGTTTGAATAGATAGGGATGATCAACTTGCCGACTTATGAAGACGATGACTTCCCAGAAAGATTTAAAGTGCCCAAATTCAAGAGATATGATGGGACTAGCTGCCCGAAGCTCCACACTAGGTTGTACATCAAGAAAATGGGAAAATACACAAAGTGTGACAAGGTCATGATCCAGACTTTTCAGGACAGCTTAATTAGGCCCGCCTTAACTTGGTATGCCCAATTGGATTTGAATGAGATCAATACTTAGGATAAATTAGCACGAGCTTTCTACAACCAGTATAAGTTTACCAATATAAGTTCAACATCAAAGTGGCCTCGTCTATGTAGGATTTGAATAATCTACAAAAGAAGGCCAACAAAAACTTTAAATAATATGCTCAGAGATGGAGGGACACAATAGCTAAGGTGACTCTACCCTTGATAGAAAAAGACTTGACTTTCACCTTCATCAATACTTTTAGAAGCCCATATTACCAACATCTGGTCAAACACCCCGCCTTCAACTTTGCAGAAATTATGGTCTTAAGGTGCCGAATTGAGGAAGCTATTGCCATTGGAAGGCTTCCTAATCTTGAAGCAACTGAGAAGAAGATACCTCCCGCGAGGTTTTCTAACAAAGCTAAAGAAACCATTGTAAGCGTTGTCAATACCAGCAACCTTATCATACCCGCAGCCTTAGTAGCTATGATGGGAGGATCTAATCCCCCACCAAATCCAAATCAAAACAACTGCCTACAAAGAAGACAGTTTACCCATATTCTGATTCCTTTAAATCAAGTTCTTGCATGATTAAGGAAAGAGAACCTTCTGATGTTTAAAATACCGAGGGAAGGATAAAGAACGAGGGACTATAATCTAGAGCTTCGATGTGATTATCATCTAGGGCAAGTAAGGCACTCTACAGATCAGTATTGGAGACATAAACATAAGATTTGAGATCTTATTGATGCCAAATTAGTTCAATTAGATTTCATTCAAACTCTTACTCCCAACATAGGAAATAACCCTCTATCAAATCATGGAAATTCAATCAATATGATCATAGCTAAAGTTTCTGAATCAAAGATCGATCTAGACAGTCTCCCCGTCACCATTAAGGAGATAGCTTGGAATCTGAGGCAAGCCGAGTATTTGTAAAATATGAATCTTAGGGATAGAACCTGGACTAGACCAGCAATATATCAATTGCTAAAGGATGGGAGCATAAAGAAAGCTAATATCATGGCTGTGACTATTCTAAAACCACGAAAGAGAAGTACTTAGAAGGAGCTTAGAAAAAGATATGAAGCCGGAGATCCGACGGTTGATACCTTAAGAGAACTGATAGGGAAGTTTGAGTATTTGGTGGATTATGCCAATTCACCTATTGTATATGCCAACGTACCGTCTAGTGTACCATCCACTATATAGGGTCCAAAATTTGAGGAAGAAGATAGACATATTGCAGAAGCTAAGAAGGTAGCTGAGATGGTGGGAATGATTAAAGACGGCCCCAGCCACTGGTTTTTGAGTATGATGGAAAGACTAAGAAGATTGAGGAATTGGGAAAGCCCAAGAAGATTACTTTCAATGTCCCAATAGCCTCGGAGAATTACAAAGTAGCACCTCTAGATTTCCAAGTAGTGAATTAGACAGCTAGGGCCTCATCACCTATGGTCAGTAGGCTTACGTACTCAGGATAAGTTTATGATCCGAATGAGGAAGCCAAAAGTAAGACTGATGTGGAAGAGGGTTCTCAAAAGATCTTTGAAGATACAAATGATAAAGAATAGAAAATTTTCAACAAAATAGTGAAGGCAAGTGAATATAAGATAATGGACCAACTAACCAAAGTACCGACCCAAATCTCTTTAATGGGCTTGCTGTTGTCATGAGATACTCACCGAGAGGCATTAATTAAAATTCTGAAATATGTCAAAGTACCTGAAGGGATTTCCATTAGGAAGCTAGGATTGGTAATGAACTCAATATTTACGATGGATCAGATTTCATTCTTGCCAGATGAGCTAGGTAAAGAAGGAGACTAGCACGCAAAGCTCCTCTTCATAGTGGTTAAGTATGCGGGGAAAGTGGCTGCTCGGGTTTTAATAGATAATGGGTCTTCATTGAATGTGTGTCCCTTGGTAACACTAAATTCACTTGGAGTCAATGTAATTGAGATAAAGCCCAATTAATTTCAGTAAGAGCTTTTGATGGATCAAAAAGAGAGATAATTGGAGAAATTGGGTTATAAGTTGAGATCAACCCGCAAATGTCCACTATTCCTTTTCAAGTTCAAGATATACTACGAACTTTTAACCCTCTGTTAGAAAGACCGTGGATTCATTCAGTAGGGTCAATTTCATCCAATTTACATTAGAAAGTGAAATTCATAGCCAATGGGCGATTGGTTACCATTCTCGAGGAGCAAGACTATACAATTTACAAAGAGACGACTATTCCCTATGTCGGGGATGATGAATTGGAAGAGCTAGGGTTACAGATTTTCGATGAAGTTAGTATGATCGAAGAAGTAAGATAGGAGGTACAGGGTCATTTAAAATAGCCTAAGCAGCAGATTGGAACGTTTAGGCTTGGGCATGAGCCCACTGAGGAGGAGATTCAAGAAATGAAGGTTAAAACCAAAAGTAAGAGAGGAGATAAGCTGTATCATGCTCACATAGATCTTTCGGACATCTGCCGGACATTCCCAGTACCAGCTAGTGTTTAAGAACCCAAAGTAGCCAGTTTATCCAAGGCCTTAACACAGCAATGCAGCATCAGTCCAAATGAGAAAGAAGATATTGGTGTACCGGTTTCCTTATACAACTAGTTTTCCATTCCCGTTAATAGGTCTCTTTAGAAATGCAAAATTAGATTAATTAAGAACATTCAATTTCAATAATTAGTTTGATTAGTTAAGCCTTTTCTTTTCAGACAATTTGAATTCATTCATTCAATAAATTTCATTCCTTTCTTTTTATCAATTCTTCTTTATTATTTATTTGTTGTCCTTTTCTTTTTTCCCTTACTCCTTAGATCCGATAAAAACAATGAACATAATGGACATCTCGTACATGTAAACGATGAAAGTACCAATATCACCTTTGGCCCTATTGGGTCAGACGTCAAAGATGATATTGAGACTCTAAACGAAATTTAGGGCAGTTGGCATTGACATGAACAAAGAAGAGTAATTATTGACGAACCGATGGTTGTGATCAATTGAAGGATGGAAGAGAATCTACGAAACTTGAAAATTGGCAGTAATTCAATAGGTAATCAGAAATAGGAGTTGTTACGATTGTTATGAAAATACTTGGACATATTCGCTTGGTCTTATGAAGACATGCCCAGGTTAGATTTGTCTATTATAGTTCACAAATTTCCAACTAGGGAGGAAATTAAACCAAAAAGACAAAAGCTTAGACGATTTAAGCTAGACATACTCCTCAAAATAAAAGAAGAAGTGAAGAAGTTGTTACAAGTGGAGTTCACAGAAGTGTCGAATTACCACAAATGGGTAGCCAATATGGTGCCACTATTGAAGAAAAATGGGAAAATTAAGGTTTGTGTAGATTTTCAAGATTTAAACTAGGCAACACCAAATGATAACTTTCTTTTGCCATATATTGACGTATTAGTGAATAACACAGCCGAAAATCATCTTTCCTCATTTATGGGTGGTTTCTCAAGATATAATCAAATTAAAATGACAAAAGCAGAAAAAATAAAAAAAGAAATTCGTTAACACTTGGGGAACGTTTTGTTATCGTGTGATGCTTTTCAAGTTGAAGAGCGCTGGGACAACTTATCAGCATGCTATGGTTACCTTGTTTCATAACATGATGCATCAAGAAATCAAAGTTTATGTAAATGATATGATCGCTAAATCTAAGGAGGATGAAAAACATGTAGATATTTTACGAAAGTTATTTAAGCGATTGAGTAAGTTTCAACTAAAGTTAAATCTTGAAAAGTGCACATTTGGAGTAACTTTAGGCAAATTATTAGGTTTTGTAGACAGTAGGAAAGGAATCAAAGTAGACCCAGATAAAGTCAAGGCAATCATAAACATGCTAACACCTAAGACTGTAAAAGAAGTTCGGGGATTGTTGAGAAGGCTAAATTACATTGCTCAATTTGTATTGCAATTAACTGATAGATGCAAGCCGTTATTTAAACTTTTGAGGAAAAATGCGATCATTGAATGGGATGAAGAGTATAAGCAAGCATTTGTTGAAATCAAAGAGTATCTCATGAATCCTCCCATACTGGTCACTCCTACACCAATACGGCTCTTGATCCTTCTCTTGACAATTCTTCTTAAGTTGATGGGATGCATGCTGGGACAAAAAGATGAAACGGGAAGAAAAGAGCATCCTATATATTATTTACGCAAAAAGTTCATAGAAGGTGAGCAAAAGTACTTAAAAGTAGAAAGAACATATTGTGCCTTAGCGTAGGTGATGCATAGGCTCAAGTAGTACACTCTCTATTATTCAATAGAGTTGTTGACAAAACATGACCTATTAAGGTATTTAGTAGAAAAGCTAGCATTGATTAGGAGAATATTGAAATGGCAAATGCTACTCTTCGAATTTGATATCAAGTACGTAAGTCAAAGTTCATTCAAAGGACAAGCAGTAGCTGATCAATTAGCAAGGGTTCAAAAGCACAATTTCTCGATGAAAATGTGATGATGGCGAATAAATTGAGTGGTGAAAAATTGAGGTAGAAAATGTATTTTGATAGAGCAACCAATGTGTTCGGATGTGGAATAGGAGCAGTATTGGTATCACCTAATAGTAACCATTTCCTTCTGGCAGTAAGATCAACATTCCCATATACCAACAACATAGCAGAATATGAAGCCTACATTTTAGGGCTCAAAATGGCGCTAGATATGGGAATACAAGAGCTTGAAGTATATGAAGATTCTTCCCTTATAATTCTCTAAATCTTAGGAGTGTATAAGATGAAAGATGAGAAATTGATACCTTACCACAAACATTTAAATAAGCTGATTGAAAAATTCCAAGAGATTTCATCACTTACATTCCAAGAATCCAGAATCAATTTGGCGACGCATTGGCTACATTAGCGTCAATGGTGAAAACCACGAATGGGATAGAAATTCAACCCTTAAAGATTGAGGTGGAAGAAAAACTAGCTTTTTGCCTTACAATTGAAGAGAAAGAATCAAAGAAGCCTAGGTATCATGACATCAAGAAGTTACTTCAAACAGGGGAGTTTCCTGAAGATGCTGATAGAAAAGATAGAAAGACTTTAAGAAGATTGGCTAGTCATTTCTTATTAAGTAGAGCCACATTATACAAGAGATCACCAGATGCATCACTGCTAAAGTGTGTAAATGAAGAAAAGGCCAAGAAATTGATGAAATAAGTGCATGAAGGAGTTTGTAGTCCTCACATGAATGGGTATATATTAGCTAGGAAGATCATGAGAATGGGGTATTTTGGATAACGATGGAATTAGATTGTATCAAACACATGAGACACTATCACCTATGTTAAGTATATGCTAACAAAATCAACACTCCTCCCCAAGAATTACATGTGTTATCAACTCCTTGGCCTTTCTTGATCTGGGGAATTGACATGATCAGTCTAATTTTGCCAACAGCTTCAAACAAATACAGATTCATTTTAGTTACGATCGACTATTTTACCAAGTAGGTAAAAGTAGTGTCATATGTTACAGTGACCAAAGGAGTAGTGGTCAAATTCTTGAAAAAAGATATTATTGCAAGATATGGTGCACCCGAGTTATTATTATAGACAATGGGATGAATTTGAATAACAAGTTGATAGATGAAGTGTACAAACAATTCAAGATTAATCATAGAAACTCAACTCCATATTGACCTTAGATGAATGGAGCAGTTGAAGTTGCCAATAAGAACATCAAAAGGATCATTGAGAAGATAACGATCACTTGTAAAGACTGGCATGAGATACTTCCCTTTGCTCTCATGGCCTATAGAACCTCAGTCAGAACATCTATTGATGTAACACTGTATTCATTGGTGTGTGGAACTGAAGCAGTACTACCGGTGGAAGTAGAAATTCCTTCATTTTGAGTATTGGCAGAAACTCAGTTTGATGAAGCAAAGTAGGTGAAGAAGCGGATGAAACATTTAAACCTCCTAGATGAGCGAGACTTGCAGTGATATGTCATAGTCAGTGCTACCAACAATAGATGATTCTAGCTTTTAACAAGAAAGTACACTCAAGATACTTCAAAGAAGGAGACTTGGTGTTGAAGAAAATATTACCAAACGCAAAAGACCCTAAGGGTAAGTTACTCTGAATTATGAAGGCTCTTATGTGGTGAAAAGGATATTATCAGGAGGTGCATTAGTGTTGACAAAGATGGATGGCCTAGAGTTAAGGGGACTAGAGAATTTAGATGCAGTCAAGTTGTATTATCCATGAAAAATGAGTTCAATAAAGATTTCATATTTTCTTGAATAATTTATGGTTAATCTTTCATTATTTATAAATAAAGTTGATATCTATGAATGTTTTCAAATTTGGATGGTCATTGACTAACAAACACTTCACCAATAAACCCTTGAGTACCATGTTTTTCCAGCCTCATACACTTAAGCACCAAACCCTCACCAATGAATCACTAAATAAATGAAATCGAATGTTCTTAATAATTTAATTTTTCTTCTTTCAAAAAGAGAATTACCATTTAGAAGTCATGAAGAGTGGAAATTGAAAGTTGGTATCAAACAAAGAAAATTCGAAACATGAGCATGGTCCAATTACAAGACTTAAAAGTTTGGGAGATTTCAAAAAAAGAAAAAAAAAGAAAAAGAATAAAAGAGGAAAAAAGAATGAAGAAGCATTCATAGTCCTTTGGTGAAATTCTACTGATTGAATGAGTGAATATCGGGAGTCAATGTAAGCATGTCAATCAGTTTCTATCTAAGAAATTCTTCAGTCCTAGGAAAAATAATCTTAAAAGTCTTTGGAAAGAGATATTTAGAAGAATTAAGTTAGCTTTTGAAACCAAGTCGAATCTTGAAGAGATTTATCCTCTTCGGATTAACTAAAACCAATCTCGAAGAGATTTATCCTCTTCGGATTAGCCAAAACCAATCTCGAAGAGATCTATCCTCTTTAGATCAACCAAAACGAATCTTAAAGAGATCTATCCTCTTCGGGTTAGCCAAAACCAATCTCAAAGAGATCTATCTTCTTTAAATTAACCAAAGCCAATCTTGAAGAGTTTTATCCTCTTCGAATTAGCCAAAACCAATCTTAAAGAGATCCATCCTCGTCGAATTAGCTGAAGCCAATCTCGAAGAGATCTATCCTCTTCGGGTTAGCCAAAACCAATCTCAAAGAGATCTATCTTCTTTGAATTAACCAAAGCTAATCTTGAAGAGATCTATCCTCTTCGAATTAGCCAAAACCAATCTCAAAGAGATCTATCCTCGTCGGATTAGCTAAAGCTAATCTCGAAGAGATCTATCTTCTTCAAGTTATCCACTAACCAAAACAAAATGAATCTCAAAGAGATTTATCTTCTCCGGATCAACCAAATCGAATCCTCAAAGAGATCCATCATCTTCGGATCAACCAAATCAAATCTCGAAGAGATCTATCCTTTTCAAATTAACCAAATTGAATCTTGAAGAGATCTATCCTTTTCGAATTAAACCAAAAGGAATTTTGAAGAGATCTATCCTCTTCGGATTATCTACTAAAACAAAGAGAAATCTTCAAGAGATCTATTTTCTTCAGATTATCCGAGTTGGGTCTGGCAAAAATGGGTATCTCGTTTGTCTTTATAGTAAACTTCTAATCTAACTTCACTACAAAAAAGAGCAACTATAGACACCTCATTTTTGCCATATTTTTAATTAAGCAAAGTTAATAAATAAATAAAAAATAATAAAAATAAATAAAAAACGAAAATTAAAAGAAAAAATGAAAAATAAAAAAAATTAAAAAAGAAGATCAAGTCATGTCGTAGCAAGTTGAGTCAAGAGTCGAGTTATGTTAAGTTGAATTAAGTTGGATTGTTAGATCAGGTGATGAAATGGACTTAATTAATTAATTTTGGACTAGACCAATATAAAATAAAAATTCATCTAATTTAAGGGTTCAAATAAGGATTTATTGAGTTATCAAGCTATATTTAATTAGGATCGGATCGTGCTTGAAATAGAAACCCAAAATAACTAGGGTTTTTAGAAGCTAGGGTAAATCTTAGAAGAATCGCAATCGAATCTTTCGTATCTTTGATAGGGAAGATTCGATTTTGAGCTTATAAATAGTACATTGATAGGGAATTCAAAGGATGGTTTTTTTTAACCATACACACTACACGCGCCACCAATGCAAAACACCACATATACCACGTACTGCCACTAATACCATCACACGCACCACCAAAGCACTATCGCTATACACCACGTACTACCACACACTCACCAAAACACCGTTGCCCAGTGCCACCCATATACATCGCCTAGCAACACCTAGTGCCACCTACACATGGCACCCATCACTACCTAGGCCATCGCCCATCACCATCCAGGCTATCGCCCAGTGTCGCTCATGATATCGCCCATCATCGCCTAGTCCAATACCCACTCTCACTCAGGCCATTGCCCATCATCACCCAATCCAATGCCTACACTCGCCTAGGCTATCGCCCATCACCGCCCAATCTATCACCCGTGTTGTTTCCTAGGGTCGCCATGCTATCGCCCAGTCACTCCCTTAGTCTATCACCCGTGTTGTCACCTAATATCACTCGTGTTGTCATCTAATGTCACCTAGTCCATCACTCATGGTATCACCCAGTACCGCCCGTGCTATCGTCTAGTATTGCCCAATCGCTCGCTTAGTCCATCACCCATACTATCAACCAATCACTCGACCGTGCTATTGCCTAGTGTTACCCAATCGCTCGCCTAGTCCATTGCCCATGCTGTCGTCCGTGTTACAACCCAGTGTCGCCCGTATCACGCCCAGTCTCGCATACAGTCACTCTCCTATATTGCCCATAGTGCCCGTATCTCGCCCAGCATATGCCTACGCTCCCCCAATGCACGCCTACCTTCGCCCAGCCATCACCTAGCCTCACCCATATGCTCACCTAACACCAACGTGATACGACCCAGGTAAATTTTCAATAATTTTTTATTATTTTATATTATTTCATTAATTTTTATTAATATTTTTAGTTATTTATTTTTTTCCTTTATTAATTTATTTCTTCCGTTTAAGTACAGGTTTTTTTTATTATAATTTATTTTGTTGAAATAAAATTTAATTGAATTAAATTTTTTTTGAAAAATCATGTTTTATTTAATAAAAAAATATTTTTAATACAAAGTGGTTTTAAAAAAATAAAAAATCTTAAATTGAGTTTCTTTTTCAAAAAGTTTTATTAGTTAGGGTTTTTCTATTAAATTCGAAAAAATTAGATTTCTTAAGTTTTTTTTCTTAAAATAATAAATTGACAAAAAGAGAAAACATAAACTTAGCTCAGTTTTTAATATAAAAATAACCTACCCACTAAAAATTTTATAAGAAAGGAACTACGGCCGATTTGATCCCATTTAGCGAATATGTAGGTACCTTTAAAACAACCATCTAAAAATAATTTTTTTTTAATTCGTAATAAAAAATCATTTTTAGTTACCTTTTGTGAATTTAGGTATATTTTTAATATTTTTAGAAAAATTACAAAAATAAAGCCCATTAGTTTTTTTTTTTTAATTTTCACATGTCAACTTAGTTTTAATAGGTTAGTATTCGAACCTAGTTTTCTAGTCCAATTTTTCTAAAAATTAATTTTTTTTTTAGAATATCCGCAAATTAGTGGTTTTGAAAACCCTAATTTTATTTTTTTATCAATTAAACTGGTTGGCGATTCTAATTTTTAAATTTTTTAAAAAGTAATTTCTTAATTTAATATCGAGTAATTTATATTAAGTGGGCTAAACTTAATATAAATTAAATTAAGGAAATTAAAATAAAGCTCGATAGCTCGGAACAGATAGATGCTTTAGATTTTTCAGAGTTACTAGAATTAGCTAATCCTAGGCGGTAGTAGGGTTCTCTATTTATTTTTCTTCTTTTAAACTTAATGTAATTAGAGCCAGAATGGCAGCCTTTACTCTATAACTAAACATCCATGGAAGAAATAAATGAATGTTTTTTGAACGTCCTTCACTATTCTCTGTTTGTATGTAAATTTTGTTGACCCTTAGTCAAGGTTTTGTTGGGGGAGTTCCTTCACATAGGGGATGTTTACCCTTACTAAGGTTACCTTATGGGGGTTAGGTCGATGCCATTCCGACCTTCTCGGTTCATCGGAGCCTTTATGCAAAGGATGTTTCTCCTTGCCGAGGTTACCCTAAGAGGGTCAGGTTGATGGTGTTCCAACTTGCCTGGTTAGTAAGAGTTCCTCTATACAAGGGGTGGGGTCAAGTCGGTAGCATTCTAACCTACTTGGTTCATGGGAGTTCCTTTATACAAGGGGTGTTTCCCTTTATCGAAGTTACCCTAAGAGGGTCAAGTCAATGGCATTTTGACCTACTCCGCTTGTGGGAGTTCTTTTATGCAAGGGGTATTTTCCCTTGCTAAGGTTACTTAAGGGGGTCCAGTCGGTAGCGTTTTGACCTACCCAATTCATAGGAGTTCCTTTATGCAAGGGGTGTTTCCCCTTCCCAAGGTTACCCTAAAGAGGTTAGGTCGATAGCCTTCCGACCTATCCAGTACATGGGAGTTCCTCAATGCAAGAGGTATTTCCATTGCTGAGGTTACCTTAAGGGGGTGAGGTTAGTGACATTTCGACCTACTTAGGTAACTATTCATGTGTAAAGACAAAAGGAGAGAGAGAGAGAAGTATGCAATCAATCGAGAACTTGTACTTCAACACAATTGAAAGAAAAATTATAGATGATGAAATTCTAATCAAAATAAAGATGTAGATTATCGGTGTTCCATGTGCATGGGATAAGCTCGCCATCTAATTTTTTCAACCTATATGCTCCATTACCCAGTCTCTTCTTGACTTTGACCAGGTCTTCCCAATTAGGGGCCAGCTTACCTTACCCTTCTTGTGAACCAATGGCCTCTAATTTTCAGCACACAAGGTCATTGACCTTAAACTCCTTATGTCAGACCTTCTAATCATAATACCAGGTGGCCCAATGTTGATATACAGTAACCTGAGTAGTAGCAAGGTCTTTGATTTTCTCAATTGTATTGACTCTTGCCTACAATAATAAGTCATTTAGGGCAGCATCGAAACTTCGAGTCTAGATATTGGGGAGCTTAAGTTTGATAGGGAAGACTGCTTCCGACTTGAAAGCCAAATGGAAGGGGGTTTCGCTCGTTGAAGTGCGGTGTGTCGTACTATACCCCCATGAGATATTGGGCAACATGTCAACCTAGGCACCGTGAGATCGGTTGACATGCTTCTTTAAGCTGTCTAAAATGACTCGATTTGTCACCTTCACTTATCTATTTGATTGGGGGTAGGCAATCGAAGTGAAGTGTTGGGTGATGTGGTGCTTAATATAAAACTCCTTGAACTTGGGGTTATCAAATTGTCAACCATTGTCCATGATCAGTGCATGGGGAACTCCAAACTAGGAGAGAATTTTGTTTCTGACAAAGGACTCTACACTCTTGTTCGTGATTCTAGCCACGGCTTTAGGCTCTACCCACTTCATAAAGTAGTCGACGACAACAATTATGAACTATTATCCTCTTAATTCTTTTAGGAAGGCACCAAGGATATCAATGCCCCATTGAGTGAACAGCCATAGGCTCGTCAAGGGTTGGAGGGTAGTGTTGGGTACGTGACTAATTGGGGTATCCTTCTAGCACTACGGGCACTTCTAAGCTACAATCTTTAAATCTTACCTCAAGGTAAGCTAGTAATATTTAAGCCGTAATGCCCGAAGATATAAGGCATGGGACTAAATATGATTGCTGTATACTTCGGCACGCAGGTCTTCCATGACGCATAGCCTTCCCCTTCTTAGAGATACTGGAGTAAGGGGAGGCTGACTCCCCTATGATATAGGACGTCATCAATTAGCATGTAATTGGTAACATGGTACCAAAGCTTCTTCAACTCCTTCCTATCCTCCGGCAATGTACCTTCCTCCATGTAGCTCTAAATGGGATCCATCCAACTTGACTCAAGTGCCGCCGCAATCAGTTCTAGAATTTCAGTTGAGCTTGGAGCTATGCCTTTTTGCGGCATGTACTCTATGAAGATCTTGATGTCCTTCATCTCAGGCTTCTGTATGCCAGTAGAGGCCAACTTGGATAGCCAGTCTACCAAGGAATTTTCCAATCAAGGGATCTTCATAATGTCCTAGGAAGGGAACTCTCCCAGGAAGCTCTTCACTTTCTCGAGGTACCTTGCCATAGTGTCATCATTGGCTACATATTCGCCTTGGACCTACTGGACAACTAGCATGGAGTCTGAGAAGATTCACAACTACTTCGCACTGATCTCCTTAGCTAGTTTGAGACTAGCGATGAGTGCCTCATATTCGGATCCGTTGTTACTAGAATCGAATCTAACCCAACCTTGAGGGCATAACAAATGGTGACCTGATGTAAGCTAGTTAAAACTAAGCTCGTACCTCTACCCCCGAAGGTAGAGGAGCCATCCACGTAGAGTGTCTATACTGGTTTGTCACCGCCTAATGGTGCTTCATCCTCTCCTGTGTACTCTACTACGAAGTTAACCAACACTTGTCCCTTATAGGCCATTTATAGCTGGTATTGGATTCTGTATACACTTAACTCCATCGCGTACTTCATCATCCATCTTGACGCGCCAAGCTTCTACAACACGGTGCGTAGTGGTTGATTCGTGAGTACGATCACCTGGTATACCTGGAAGTAGGGCTTCTATTGTCGGACAATGATGACGATGACCAATGTGAATTTTTCTACCCAAGTGTACCTGACCTCAAGCCCATGAAGTATGTGGTTGATGTAATATACTAGCCTATGTTCTCTTCTCTCTGCTCTAACTAGTACAGAGGAGAGTTCTCAGTCACTTATGATCAAGTACAAGAACAAGTCCTCCCATGGGATAGGTTGGGAGAGGACCGGTAAATGGGCAAGGAAGTCCTGGAGTTGTTAAAAAGCAATGGTGTACTCTAGAGTCCATTCAAAACCCTTGGGATTTTTTAGGATATTGAAGAACTCGACGCATTTGTCAGTACTCTTCAAAATGAATCTACTCGGTGTAGCCACCATGCCAATGAGCTTTTATATGTCTTGGACTAAAGTTGGGGGCTTCATTCCCCTGATGGCCGTGATCTTCTTGGGGTTGGCCTCAATACCTCTCTAGGTGACTAGAAATTTGAGAAACTTGCCAAAGCCAATGCCAAAGATGTACTTTTGGGGGTTCAGCTTCATGTCATGCATACACATTAGGTCAAAGGCTTCCTAAAGATCCTTGACATGATCGATCAACTTCTGGCTCTTGACAATCATGTCATTGACATACACCTCCATATTGTACCCAAATTAAGGCTTGAACAATTTCGTCACCATTCGCTAGTATGTGGCCCCCGTGTTTTTTAGTCCGAATGGCATCACAGAGTAGCAGTATGTGCTGTAGCTAGTGACGAAGGAGGTATGGACTTCATCCTTAGGGTCCATTTTGATCTAGTTGTATGTCGAGAAGGCTTCCATAAAGCTTAGTAGGGTGTATGCTGACGTAGAATCAACAAGCTAATCAATTCTGGGGAAGGGGAAACAATTTTTGAGGCAAGCTTTATTGAGGTTGGTATAATCGACATACATGTACCACTTCCCATTTTTCTTCTTAACTAGTACCAAGTTCGCCAGCCACGTCAGGTACTTTTCTTCCCTCACAAAGCTAATTTTAAGCAGCTTCTACACTTCCTCCTCAATTGCGGCCTGTTGTTCTAGGTCGAAATGTCTCTTTTTTTGTTTAATAAGCCACGCTATGGTATCAATGTTAAGGCTATGGGTCATTAAGTCGGGGGAAATTCTGGGCATGTCTAACGCTAATTAAGCAAACCTATCCGAATTTACCCGCAGGAGGGCAATGATTCCACCCTTCACTTCAGCTGGGGTCTCAATCCCAACTTTGGTAGTTTAGTTGAGAGAGGTGTTAATCTGGACATCTTCTGTTTTTCTCCAGGCTCGCCCTTCTCAGCCGGTCTCTCCTACAGGCCTGTTTCTAAGGTGAAGATGCCATCACCTTTGGTCGCCCTGACATATAGCTTTCGTGAGAGCTTCTGATCACACCTGTATACTCTCACCTCAGTAGGCATTGGGAATTTGGCCTTCAGATGCAGAGAGGATGTGATCATCCTAAATGCGTTTAGGCTTGGTTTTCCTAAGAGCACATTACAAAGGGAGGGACAATAGATCATAAACAAACTCCATAGGTCATTGTGCCATATAGTCGTCGTCGCCAAGTTTTATTTCCAATGTAATGATGCCCTTAGCTTTGACTGTGCTACTGTTGAATCTGATTGGATTGTAGTGGTACAACTTCATCTTTACTAGCAACTTCTTCTTCATCCTATCATATATATGGAGGAAGAGTATATCGGTAGTGTTGCCAGTGTCCACCATAATCTTTAAGGCCTTAAATTTTGAGATCCTTGCCCCAATCATAAAGGCGTCTTAGTAGGGAGTGTCAACCCCTTTAAGGTTGGTGTCAAAGAAGGACATGGAAGTGTCTAACTATTGTCTCTTCTCCCTTACTGCCAGCACCTCCGATTGGGCATTAACCAAGCTGCTAGTGCTCGGCCAACTCCCAGGTTGCGGCCTCCCCATAATTATACATATAACACCATTGGGGGCGTAATCATTGTGGCAGTCGTTATTTTGCTTCGCTTAGGCATCTTCAGTCCATCGCCTCGGAGGTGCCTTGTCAGTATCATTGTCAGAACGATCGTCATTCCTCTAATGGGCCATATATTCATTAAAGAAGCTACGCCAAATGGTGTATTCAATGGCATTTTTCAACTGGAAGCACTCTTCAGTTGTATAGCCGTAATTATTATGGAACTAATAGTATTTATCAGAAATTTGATGACTAGGGTTTTCCTGCCTTTTCTACAGCCTTTACAGCAAGTTTTGGTGCTTCACTTCGAAATAGACCTAGGCTATGGGTCTATTCAGAGGCGTATACTAGTTGTAAATGGGAGGGGGGAGAGGGACTCACTCTACTCAGCGCTTCTTCCTAGAGCTCTCCCCCTTTAGCCTGCTTGGCATCTTTTCATCGAGGTGATCTTTTACGGACAATTTCTCCTTATCTTGCTTCCCACTCAACCTTTCTCGGTCAGCATCACACCTAGCACGAATGTTATCTTCTAGGTTGATGTACTTCTAGGCTTTATTCTAAAAGTCGGCTAGGGTCTTTGACTTGCTCTTCGCAAGCAATTGGAAGAAATCTCCCGAGGGTCGAATGCCAAGCTATGTGGCATGGACAGCGACTCCTTTGTCCAACGAAGGGATCTCGACCATAGCGTTATTGAACCGGGCTACGTAATCATACAGGGACTCGCCTTCACCCTACCTTACCAGGTACAAGGAGGATGTGTCCTTGGACGGAGGCTTACAAACCCTAAAATAGAGGCTAAACTTCCTGGCTAGCTCATCAAAGGAGCTGATTGAGTTATCGGAGAGGTGGTTAAACCACGTCCGTGCTGCCTTCCTTAGCGTGCTCGAGAAAGCCTTACACACTATAGCATCCCAATGACCATAAAGGTTTAACGGGGTACAGAAGTAGAAAAGATGATCATTGAGCTCACCCGTACCATCATACTGGTCCAGGAATGGAAGTTTATCATTAGGGGGCAATACTTCTTCGTGGATACCCCTGTTGAAGGAGGCCTTATTGCTAGCGACCAGCTTGGTGTCATTAGTAGGCTTGATCCCTTACTACTCGGAGAGTCGCCTTACCATTGCACTAAGCTCGTTCGGGTTGGCATCGTCCACTGGGCGAGCTCATCATGCGGCTAAATGAACCTGAACTCCCTACAAGTCGACTTCCTACTTGTTGCTAACTAGTGTTCGATCGCGAATAGCCGTAAACCTTATTAGCTACTGGCACAAAGGCTAATTAGGTTGCTGATCCCTTTCATTCTGCTACTGCTGCTGGATGTTGTCCCACCAAGTGCGAGCATCTGAAGCTTCGGGGTGGTGAGTTTGTATGCTGTGATGCTTAGCCCCATCCAAGCAAGCGCGAAGCTCCCTGTTCTACTTAGCATACTGCTCAGCTAAGCGCTTCATGTACTTCAAGCATTCTTCCTGCACAGCTCTTAGGAGGGGCTGGTTGCTCCTAAGTTAGTTGTTCATCAACTATTGATCTCGTTGCTCCTCGCACCAAGATATGATGTAGAAAGGCTTGATGTAGGCTATGTGTTTGGTGTGTTTAGGATTTCGGGTGTAGGACTTGATTCCCATAGATGGCGCCAAATATTGTTTCTTAGTTCTTACCGATAGTTGATTAAGGTCTACATATACTTGGCCTACAAAACAATGCACAATAAAGGTATGCCGGGAGGTTGTCTGGCGTGGTTACTTCGATGCTTAAGTTAACAATGAGCTTTTGATAGAGTAGAACACATAATACACAGGCTTAGAATACAAAGTTTGTAGAGAGGGTTATCATTAGGTAAATGCCTAGTATTTATAGTAGAGTGGAGCCAGCCGTTGGAGATTAATTAGTAGGAAAGATCTTCTCTCGCAAGTGTAGGAAAGTGGAGCCATCATGCTTGACATGTCCTTAATATTCAGGATGTAGCTGTTTTATCCTTATCTTGTAGTTTACATTGGTTACATTACTTCATGGACTTAGGCCACTAAGGCTTAGGCTCGAGGTTTACGGAGGCGAGCCAAGCATGGCAAGGCTTGATAGATCTAATCGAGCTTAAAAGGTCCCCACTCAAAGTACCCTATCAACATAATGATTTGTTTCAAAGTTTTTATGAGTAAATCCATGTGTTTGTTTATCTTTCGTGAGCTTTTATTAATCAAATTGGGATTGTGGTCTAGTTAACTATGACAAAGATTGGGTATCTAGAAAAAATGAAATCTTGATTGAAGTTCTTTATTTTGATTATGGAAATATCGTTTATTTAAGGCAGTTAAATTTGTTTCATGGGGATTTACTAGCAGGTTGAATGATTTGATTTCCATTTCATTTGCGTTCTCTTTTTAAAGGAAATCATGGCATGTTTTGGCTAGTGAATAATATTTGAATTGGTTGAATTTCAAATTTGAGTTGGCTTTTAATGAACGAATATGACATGTTGTCCATATTTTAAATATTGCCTTCTGGACAAAGGTTCACGTAAATTATAGATCTAAGTAGTTTGTTTGGAAATCTACACCATGTATAGAAGCTTAAACATTTAGATAAGTTAGCTATGAAGTTATATTTTGTTATCTTAACGAAGTAGAGGTTTTAAGTTTAAATCCCTATATTGACAATTTGCTTCTATTTTATTTGGTTATTAACTTACGAATTGCGGTAAAAGTACCAAGGTGAATGTTTAATTTACAACATCTATACTGTATCTATATGCTTTTAGCGATGCCATGATTTAACTGAAAAAACATGCTATGTAATCGACAAGAGACATTGAATTTTAGTTTGCTAAGGAAGAGAGGCTGGACATTTCTTGGTTAGTAATAGCCATAAACTACCTCTGCAACTGCAGAAGCATTCATTGTTAACAATAAGAAAAGGTCCTTTTCTTTCCATGTAGTTTGTTCAGCATCCATTTTAATTTTTTATCTTTATAACATGACTTAAAATCTTTATTATATAGTTGAACATCATGAGTAATGAAATATTATACAAGGTGAGTAAATTGTATATGGCCAACTGAGAAAGCATAATAAGGAGGAATATTGCATTTTATTAAAAAAAAAAAAAGAGTATATAATTTAAGTTCGTTGAAATGGTTGTACAAACGGATTTTGTACAATTTGAGAGGAGCAGTGCCCCCCTATCATAATAACTGACTTAACTAAATGACTAAATATCTAGAAACATTTAATTCCTACAACTAATATGAACAATATATTAGTGTAACTGCTATATATACAATTTGCCACAAAACAAATCATAAGTAGGCAAGAGCATTTTTTATGCTTCCTTGTGCTCCATGCATGGATTGTTTGCAGTGATTGTTGCTGAGATAGGCATATTACTTACAAAGGATGTGATTTTCAAGATGTATCTAAAGATGACCCTCCATGTTGCATCACTAGTATAGAGTTTATACCAGGGAAATCTGCGGTTGCAAGCATTATCCCCGATAACTCCCAATTCGGGATTTTCGACCCAATTAGTCACTTCTTCATCAAATAACGATGCAATCATTTGTCGCCTTCCCAAGACCAGAAGATTAAGTCCATTCTCGAATCTTCTTATCATTTTGATTATTTCAACACTAGTGTTAGCCTCTACTTCCTCGTATGTTGCACAAGAACCTCCTTGAATATGAAGCTTGAACTCATCGAGTAGCATTTCATCACAGTCCTTTTCAAAACTATCTTCATTATAATTGTTTACATGAATACGCAAAACTGTAATGCTAACATTTGCTCTATCCATAGTCCGTCTACAAAGTGCTAATGCCTCTCCATCATCTGGTCCTCCAAAAAATATCACTCCTATGTTATATGGAACTTCATTTCCCATCTCACTCGCAAGACCCTTATCAAAGAATATTCCAACTGTACAAGGTGCATTTAGTTGTAAATTGCTGTTGAGGTGCCGTATACTTGTTGATTCCTTCGCTTCAGTTTGCCTTTTATGAAAAGGAACCATGATGAGGTGCACAAAGCTATCTTGAGCTAGCGTGCATATGTCCTCACACATGCTCTTATATGGTACAATCATCTTAAAAGGCCTTACTGTAACGTAACCATTTGATGTTCTTCCATAATTATCAAAGGCTCGCATGATATGATCGGTGCTATTCAATCTAAGCATATTCTTATAGCTATTATAAGGTGCTGTAATTGGCGTTATCCGACCAAAAAGTTCCTTAAGATGCACAAAATACGCACAAATAGGGGTCCATGCTGTTGGGTTTGAAAGTTCCAGTAAATTGATCATGCTGTAGACATTATCTTCACTGTGAATACATGAAAGGATTCTAAACTCATCACTGTGGGATGCAGCTTGTACTGTTCTTACATCTAGAATGTCATGGGCATCAATGATCTTCTGAGTTTTGTGTAGTAATTCAATCAAGGGTAATGTTATCGCTGCAAGTACAGTGTTAGCCAACACCATAACAGAGTACATATTGTCATCTAAAACCTGCAAGGTCGAAAAATTAGAATATATCAATTATCAATTCAACAAAAAGAACATGTTGTGGTAATTTTAGTTAATCCTCTTAAAGATCAAGTTTTTGCAAGTATCCTAAACTTATGAAAATTTCTACTTCCAAAGAATTACATAAAAAGCAACAATTCTATAACACATTAGGAGTCCTAAGAAGCTATTTTGCCAATATATACATATATTGGTATATATGTATATATATAGAAAAGAGTTATGAGAAGGTAAAATTAATCAAATAGAGTCCCCATCCATTTTCCACCATTAACATATTCTCACAAATGAGCCAAAGAAAGAAGAAAAAAAAGGAAAAGAAGAAAAGTGTGAATACCGATATATAATAGAGATAGAGATGGAAACACTATATAGAGAGGAAAATTAGTTTGGTGAATGGAAAGTTCAAGATAGCAAGACAAATCGGGGATCACGAATTTAAGATTGTCTAAATTAAACAAACCAAAAGAAATTATATTTGGACTTACCCGACTTTGCCTCACACGAAAAATGGCAATTATTTCGTGGACTCCTTTTATGTCAAGCAACAGGCAAAGCTCGAAAATATGTCTAAAACTCAACTTGCGGGAAAGGCATATAAGAAATGACGATAAAAACTTCAAGATTATTGTCGCGACGGTGGATTTGATTGCTGGGTGAATTTTCTCCAGATCTATCTTGTGAATATCAACGTGCATTCTAACATACAAATAAAACATTGGCGTAAAACATTCATTGATGAACAATTCCAGCTTGTCTGTCAATGTCGAACCAAAAGGTGGTCCATTAGGAATGATGAAACCGAAAAACATGACTCCCATGAAGATTCCACCCAACATGCCACTCATGCCGACCATCAGCAAAGTTCCAAGCAGTATAAGCACAACATACTTTTCTTTTACCGCCTCCCCTTCAGGTGTACATCTAATAATCCACGATAATATTGGCCTCACAACTTGAAAAATGACAAGCAAGAATGCAACCATGCCACCACAAATCATTACGGTTCATGCAGCGTTACCACCATGTTGGATAATATTTAAAACAATTATCATAATCCATCCAACAATTTCACTTATGAATGACGAAGACAATCCAAGCCGTCCCAATTTAGAAACTAAGAGGTTTGTTTCATGTAAGGCAGTGGAAACACTTATAAAATGGGTTATACAAAATGTGATGAGAGAAAATTGAGAATTTCGATTTCACTACAATGAATCCATTATTTACAATGATTGACCCAATTATACTTTAGCCAAATAACCTAGCAAATTAACTTCTAGCTCTTGTCTAATTAACTAACTAATAATGAGTATTTGCACATTGAAAATCCATAATATTTATGCTAAAATTCAATTAAGTTGTTTATATATATATATATATACATATATGTATGTATGCCTACATATTCGCAAATCATATTGATCATGTTGAATTTCAATTAAGTGTCTTATGCTCTAAATGAGTAGTAGTATAAAATTTCTGTGTTTCTATTATCAAGCTATGTTCTCCTATGTAAATGGTTATACATTAAAAATTACTTGAAATAACGAGTTATATCATGGAGTTGAATTGATTTGATGCTTTATGTACATGTATAGCGTTTTCATGCCCACCCCCACCACACAAACACAAACCACCCCACCCCAACGCACCCCCACACCACCACCACCCCCACCCCAACACCCCCCACCCCACCCCCACAACACACCCAAAAATAGAAGAGGAAAAAACTCTTACCAGGATGCTGCATACGAATTTGGATTCTCAACGGCCTCAGAAGAAAGTACATTGCTTCAGAAACGATTTTGACTAGGGCAATTGGAAACAAAAGCAAGTTATAAGAATGGGCCAAAGGGTTATATTTATACCAGAAGCCTCTTGATGATGTGAAATTAAGTTTGAACGGCGCACACAAAACACTTATATTGTCCATGAGCAAGGACAGGTTCTCGTGCCAAACTAGACATACTCATTCCCAGTTTGAAAGATCCAAGGATCAATCATTGGAACATATATAGGATTGAGTATTCTTAAACAAGGCAAAATGCTGGGTAGTCTCTTCCTACGACATGCTCTACTGTGTTTCAAGTTTGGACTTTGTTCAGATCAATTTCCGTTGGAAAGGTAAACCCGAGCAAAGTGAGGAAACACAAAAAGTAGGAGGAAAATGAAAAACTATTTCAAGAGCTTTTTTTTCTTTTCTATTTCTTGGTCAAAGTTTCAGGAGGCTATTTGCTTAATGTATTTATAATTGCTGAAAAAGTGTATATACATCGGCAGCCTAAATATAGCACCATTTTTACTAAATTGTAGTACAGGTTGTAACGTTTTATCATAAGCACCCAGTTCATTTGCTTTTTTTTTTTTTTTAACGTTTGACCGTTTGACGCTGAGTGTGCAAAAGCACACCATATGCTTGAATTAGAAGTAAAAGAGTGGATACGATATTATCTTCTTAAATTATATATATTGCAAATTCATAGATTATTGTATATGTTTTACATCTATACATATATGTATTCATGTATATGTCTTGTATATAGCCTTTAATCATATTAAGATTAGATATTTATATCATAGTTGGTATATTATATATATTATGTCATGGCTCTAAGAGAAACCTAGTTAGATGGTCTAAAATTTTTATATTGCGTATACATTCGTAATACAAAAACCGTTTTATAAGTCAAAGATTACAAAACTTTAATTAGTCAGTCTTTAGGGTTTCAAATTTTTAATTTATAAACTTATGTTATTATATAAATAACTATACACATCAAATATTTCACGATTCTTCAAAATCATAGAAAATCGATATCTCTTATCAAACGATAAGATTAGATAATAAAATTCTAAAGATTAAACTTACAAAAGTTATAAAATCTAAATATAATATTAATAATTATATGTACTAATTCAAATCGTTTACACATTTTACTTGCAAATTATAACTTCTATGCATCTCAACGCTAGTATTTAACACTGGAACTCAACACTTAACTCTTAGCTTATGCCTGATTATCTAGGAATTTGCAAGAGAAGACTATAGGGAAGTAAACTACACGAGTTTAGTAAGATATCCTTTAACCATACTATAAACAAGTTATTCAACAATTACATTCAAACATATGAATACATACTCATACAGAGTATCAATCGAATACATACTCATACAAAGTATCAATCAAATACATGTAAGTAATTAAGTACTGTATATAACTCAAATTTAATGTCCTCTAAAGTTAGAATTAGATTATATATGACACTAAGCAGATCCGGATATTATACTAAAACTTACATTCATACAAAACTCCGTATTTCGTATTCAAATAAATTAATTCTTTTGTTTTAGTCAAAAACTAAGTTCTCGGTATAATTGTAAGTGAGCCCCTATAATCCATACTTACCCCTAAACGAAGGCCTTTGAATTTGACCTTTAGTTAAGTAGTTGACACCTCCAATGCCTAATAATCCTACAGGCCAAAATAAGGTCGTATCATACGTGTGCACCGTACTAAAACACTATCATTAGAATTTATAATTAACCCCCGTATAGCTTCTCATTACCTCCGTGTGATATGACGACCGAAATTACATATGAAATGTATGATTATGCATGTCCGATTTGGTTCATTCAAATCTAATATCATTAAGTCCAACTATTGTGTGATCAATCGTAATCACAGACAAATCAATTCCTATTGAAGTTGCTATGCATCAAATAATACATTATCATCCTTTAAAGTAATTTCACATTGAATAAACAATAACATACAAGTACATAACCCAGCTCCACACATATTTGATTACCAATATCAATTAATATTCACTAACTATACGCAAAAACATGTATGAAATCATTAAAAGTACTCATTTGACTATAATCGATGTTAAGGATTGTAGTAATCAGTAGGCAGATCAGTTTTGATCTTATAATCACTTGACATTTAAGGAATAAGAAAATAATAAGTGTTTGAGATAAATAACTAGGTTATTCCTATATTTAGCATTAACTACTTAAATTGGTTATTTATTCTTATAAAATACTCAATTCGAGTTTTTTTGTTAATAGTATATAATTTTTTCAATTTAATTCCAATCTTTATGAACTTATAGTCTATTTTCATCGTTTTTAGATGTACTTTCTCGTAGTGAAATCCATTTTGGACGCTATAACTTACAGTTTCGATTATGATGTAAAAAAATTAGAAATTTTATTATTTCGACCTAAATAATTATTAAATATTATTTTAACCTTTTCTTTGCATTTTTTTATTTAATAATTATTCAATTTCTATATTTTGTAATTTTCTTACATTTTAGTTTATTTAATTACAATTTACATATTTTGTCATTTTTGAGGGCTAAAATCTATTTAATTCAATTTTTACCATTTTAATAATTTTGTAATTAATTAATTAATTTATTTATTTTTAATTACGAATTTACTTTTATTTAATTAAATACTAATGTGGCAAAAAAGGAAATTGCCATGTGTTAATTTCAAAATTTTTACATATTTTCAAAATTTTTTCTATTTTGTATTTTTACATAATATGTACATAATTATATTTATTATTATATCTTATTAAATTTTGCAATTAATTATTCTATTTTCTTTTTGAAGCTTACGGCATATATATATACATACTTATATATTTTACCTTATTTTAGTATTATAATATAGTATACATATAGTATTTATGTGTACCTGTATACTTAGATATATACTATACCATTAACATATGCATTTTATATGTTCATATATACTTATGTAATATGATAATATAATTATAAATATACCACATAGGCTATACGTATGGGTATATATATACATAATTGTATTTTTGTATTATATATATTTATATATATATACGGTCATAATTACATATATATATATTAAAAATACTTAATATACATAATATTATACACAAATACTTATGCATATACTACTACCTCCATAGATATATATATATATATATCTATATTTTGAAAATACATAGTAAAATACTATTGTATACATACGTACATACATAAATATATATACCGAATGTATACTCTATGTTACATATACTATACTATACTAGTATTTTGTACTTTATAAATACATAAATATATATATGTATATTTTCAGTGACATGTGATATATATACATATGAAATAAAAATTATACAAATCTAAATATACATAGATTATACACGCATATATATATATATATATATATACATAGTGTTCTATACTCCATATTAAATATAACATGTATGGGTACATAAACATACTTTTGTACTTGTATATGTACAAACATATATAAATAAAAAGATGCAACCTTACATATATTTCCATATTACGTGTAAATTTTATGAAATACATGTGTGTACAAGAATACATAAAATAATTAATACAAAATAAACATATACTATAAATACTACTTATCTATTTCCTTAGTAATTTGAGAAATAAAGATGGCAAACTCCTTCTTCTTCTTCTTCATTTGTTTCTTGACTCTTGAAAACGAAAGGAATTAAAAAGGAAAAAAACAATTAGATGCTTTAAGGCTTAGAAAATGGAGAGAAATATGTGTGACTTTGTTTGTATTTTGAAAATAAAGTTTGTGTGTGTATGTGTGTGTGTTAATTTTAGCAGACGTAAATGGCAAGAGGAGGAGAAGAAAATAAAATAAAATAAAACAAAAGCAAGATAAGGTAATTAATGCGATAAGACATGGGCTTTACCTCTTTTGTTTTTTATCACATTAGTAACACATGTTAAAAAAAATAATGGAGCTCCACATGTCCACTGAAAACTCTAGAAGTAGAAAACATGATAAACAAAAGAAGGAAAAAAAATCTAGAGAAGAAAGAAGGAGGGAAAAGGAAGGGAAAAGAAAGAAAAAGGAAAAATAAAAATAAAAATATTAGACTTTTCTAAATATAAAAATTATAAATTTAGTAATCATGAAATAATATTGAAATTTTATAAACTTTATTAATTAAATCGTTACCCGTTATGTTTATAATATTTAAGAATTATCTTTATACGTTCATTAGCTATTTTACTCGATTACACATATTAATCGATAATTATATTCGTTTAAGATTTTATTACTATTAGGTTATATTTATTAATCTTATAAGCTTAAAGTTATAGTTTTAGAATTTTTGTTAAGTTCGAGTTCAATTTTGAGTGTTTATGCGTATATAGGATTTAGGATTTTTATACGAGATTTAAATATCAATTGAATTTTTAGGTTTTTTATTATCGATAATATATTCGATTTCATAATTTAATAGAATTTTTATATTACTTAGTCTCATTGACTTGTAAGATCATCTAAAGTACTTGAGTCTAGTTTAGGGTTAAAATCAATAATTTTACAGGGTTTACATGATAACCCCTCGAAGTTTTGATAATAACAAAAAAATTAATATTTTATATGTTGTTCAAGAAAAAAAAAAAGAAAAAAGAAAAATAAAAAATTACTTCGTTATGATATTTGTTTTTGCACTATGAGTCTACTGTAAATGAACAATTCATGGCAGCATTTTTATCAATTAGAAGACTTAGTTTGTTAGGAACAAACAAATTTGAATTATTGATGATATATGAGTTTCTGATCATGTTAATAAGATCATTTTTATTTTTATTAAATATTCGATTTCTAAGGAAAAAAGAATTTGGTTCTAGTACTTTTGGAGTTAGCTATATATTTAATGTTCTGTGTAAACTTCAATTATGGTGTATTTGCAATGAAATTAACTAGCCATTTAAGTGCGCAAGAGCAACAATGATTGCTATGACAAGACCTTACTTTACTAATTAGATACATTTTGGAAAATATTATTGTGTTAGAAAAAATAATTGTAATTACCTTGAAATAGGGGGAAAAAAGTACATAGACATGAACTTTAGCATAGAAATAATTAGTTAAATTGGGTAACGCAAATCAAAATCAACTCACCATAGGTAAAGAGTAATAGCTTGGCACAATCTTATAATATAATTTGTGGACGATTTTGGAAACTTACGGGAAGTGTGTGTTATATAAGAAGAAAAAGGGTCATGGTCTTATAGTTCAATATCACATATGATATGTAGGAATAATTTAGAAAAAAAAAATAGATTGGAATGAAACAGAAAAAAATCAATATTAAAATTCATATATTTGCAAAAGTCTATGAAATTATTTATTCAATTATAGGAGAATACCAATAATGTTGCTAGATTACAATGGTCTTAACAATTTCAATACTATGTTGGATTGTAACATATTTAGAAAGGAATGGAATGACATGCATAAATGGTAATATGTGTAAAATAGAATCCTTAATCATTAAATGCCATGATTAGAGCGAAGTTAAATAAAAGCTTTTAATTAATAATAATCAATGAGAATAGAATAGAGTTGCAATTTCATCTTAGAATCAAATGTAAGACCCCACAAATGAGCAATTAGAACATTAGCATCAAATATTTAAGGTGTTCATGAAAGTACCTAGATTAGGCTTGAAATATGTAGTAGGGCTATGAGAATTTGCTTAAGTAACCTATGAATTTAGATATTAGAATTGGATTAGTAAAATATATATTAATAAAGTTGAAAAGGATGAGGATATCATTACTTGTTGTAATCAAGGGAACTCTGAAATCTAAGTCTTAAAAATTAACGAGATTTTAAAATAAAATTATTTTGATAGCAAGACTAGTGAAATGACATGAAGTAATATAATTAAAGATGATGTATATTACTAGATATGTCTAACATGTGAAAACTATATATAATTTAACATATATCCAAAACTTATAACCACTAGCACACTCAGAAAAAACACAAATATACTCACACACATATACATAAGTTACATCTAAACAACCGAAATAAACAACAACTTAAATAAACAAAAGTTGGTTAATCAAAGTTGTCCCTGTGCATTTCACTTACTAGGTTGCAGGCGTACTAAACCCTTAAGGATAGCAAAGAGATTATTAAACTACAAAACTATGACATGACAACATATTACAAATGTAGTTAAAATAAATTTAAAAAATTAATTATGTCATTAGTAAATAATTACAATTAGTAAAATTAAAGACAATCTCGTTTTTCTTTCATTTCTTCCTACAATTAAGCTATGCAAAATCCTAACATTTTGTGCTCTCGCTTTTGAATCAATGGCAAACAATAAACAATTTAAAGAATTTCGAGGAGATTTGGATGTTCTAACAACTATTATGGAAAAACTTTTACATACTTACTCCATATATTCATGAAGTTTTTCTACACAACTTATCTTCACTTTTCTTGACAATATGGCGGCTAACCGTGAACTAGAAGAATAAATGCTAATCCAAGATGATCAACATATTTTCATAGTGATAAAGGCTTGTGAGCATGATTTCAATATTCATGAATATCCTGTTCCATAAGACAATGCCACTACAATTAAAGATGAATTATATATTTCCTCATTCTCGATCATGGGAATGGATATTGTTGATATTAATGTTGTTGATATTAATGAAGCAAGAATACTCAAATCAAACGTCAAAGTTATAGATGCATAATATTCATTTAATCTTGTGTCAACAAAAACAAAAAAGATCTCTAGACTATCATGACATTAAAGGCTTGCATATAAGATTTTAACATTCATGGTCATCCATAGATGCAGCAAGGAAAAAGGAATCTTAGGATGATAATAATGTTGATATTGGATCCATAAAGAGAAATGATATTTTTGAGTGTTTTAAGGATTTTTCAATTACTTGCAAACATAGTTATGAAGTGCAAGATCCTAAGTTTTCTTTCTTTAATTTTATTTTCATCATGAAGATGTGACATTCACAAAGAAGATCATAAGGATGCATTGGAGTTCCAAAGATCAATGCATTTATAATTTTATTATATAGAATTACTTAATCAAGTTTTTTGTTTTGACTTTTTTTTTTTTTTTCTATTCATCCTTAGGATAAGGTTGATCCAAAGAAAGGGAGGAATAAGAAGGGGGGAAATTGTTACGATTGTAATTAGAGTAAATTCATAAAATTAGTCATATCATTAATACATAATTATAAGTAGTTATAGCTAGTAAGATTGGGTAAGAAATTAATTGGTTATAGGAAGTAGTATAAATAACATCTTATAATAATAATCTTATAATAATAAAATCTATCCATGTTCATAAATGAAGACAATAAAGGTTTCTTCCAATATTTTCATTAAGAGTTTGTCTCTAATTCAAACTAAAAATGATTTCTTTTTATTTTTTTCATTTCTTTCTACAATTAAGCTATGCGAGCCCTTGACATGACATATAATTTTTATAATATAATGGAAATGTGACATTGAATACTTATACATCATGTTTAGTTGGAATGAATGGAATGACCATTCTCTTATTATTCTTCATTACCATGTTTAGTTGATTTTTAACTAATATAATGCCTATTCCTCAATAATGCTCATTACTTAAAAATATTGAATTATGATTCATGCCCCTAACCTTTGAATTACCATTCCAAATCAAAAAAGACACTTAATACCCTTTTCCCTTCTCTACCACAACACCCATCGTCCCATACCTCAAGACACAACACCTATCATTACTTATCCAACAGCAGCCACTATCACCACCCATCCACACCAAAACACAACACCACCATTGTCACCCAACCAACATAACACTTGCCATCACCCACCCAATTAAGTACCCATCGTCCCCCACCCAAAACAGCACCCACCATCATCTACCTTGTCGATGGTAGACATTAAAAAACTTGCTCAAGCATGCAAAGCTTCAATTTGAGCCATTTCTTCTCAGTTTTTTTGACAAAATTGAGTAATTAGAACTCAAATCAATTGATTCTAGATGAATCCTTCTATAAGCTCAAATTAAGCTTTGACTTTCTAACATCCTCTTAATACCCATTCCCTTTCTCTCTTTAACTCATCGCCTTCATCCTCTCAAATTCAAGCCAAACAATCACACAAATAGTTTATGTATCCTTCAATACACCTAAAGGCACTTCCTTTTCATTGTATAATATAACACCATTCATTCACCCAAAATCATCCATAATTACTACGACATCCTCTACGATAACCCAGTCTAGTTGCCGTCACTCCTTCGTACTTTACTTTTTATTATTTTGTATCAACTTGAATTAGTCAGCTAATTATATGGAAAAGCCTTTTGCAATTCCTTTCAAATCTATTGTTGAAGGAGAAGGAGAAGATGATGATAAAAGGAAACATAGATAAAGGATAAGAAGAAGATTAAGGACAATATAGTAATTTGAATTATGTTACAAGTTTATTCTATGATTTTTTTTTTCCAACTAAACAAAGGAACATGCCTATTATAGTCCTATTCAATTACTGATGAATGAGAATACTATTATGGGTCCATTCCTTACAATGAACTAAACATGGTAGTAATACTCTTGCAGTGACCTTAATCTATTAATTGAAGCTCTTATATAACCTACATTATTCCTTCAATTGAACTATTACACAAATTGAGACATTAGGAGTTAGGAGGAATGCAAAGAGAGTTTTAGGAAAATAAAGGGAAAATTAAGGAAATAATGTAGGAAAATGAGTGTGTTGGATATAAGGGCTAAATAACTACTTGATATATGACTATGGCCATCGTTTGAAGGAACAACTTCCTTCTAAGCCTTTCAGCATGGCTATGGCCATTGATGGTAGCTCAAGATCACCATGCCAATGAGTGTCTAAATTTTCCTCGAATTTCAATTAAATTCTAAAATTATCAAACCATGTAGGAAAATTCTATGAAAACTTCTTTCAAGGTTATTTTGTAAGTAGATTTACGGGGAAAAAAAATATTATTTTGATGAAATTTGATTGTTTTATATATCACCCTTAAGAAATCATACATTTCAAAAGAATTTACAAATTGATTTTCAAAATCCTAAATGATATAGTTTTGACTTCAAAATTTTTCTATGGACACCTTCTAATATCTAGTTTATTGCATGCCATAGCAACTTATATAATTTTTGCTAATTTTCACTCCATTTTTAGAAAACCATATACTTGGAATTTTTGAAATTATATGAATGTCTACAAAGTTCATGAGCCTTCTGACCTTAGTTTAGTAATAAGGCATTCTGATGATGTATAAAGGATTCGAATTGACTTTTGTAATCATGAGTGTGCGATTTATTAACAAATGAGTTTATGAGGTCAGAAACCATTTCTTTACTAAATAACTTTTCCATATTTACTAAAGTTACTGAGTTGAATTAGTTTCTTTACGGAGCGTAAAAGGATCAACACTTAAAAAGTATGTATGGTGATTTAGTGTAATGCAATTTAATAAAAAGTTAAGAAATAATGGGATAATGTACTAGTTTATATGATTTCTTAGATAAAAGACCAATACCATAGTTGATCATGTTAAATTGTATTAGAAATAAGTTTAGGGTTGTTTATTAAGTTATCATAGCAGATAATGATGGAATGCAAGTTATAAGGTTGATGAATTAGCAAGATCACCAAGTATAAGATGGGAAAAGAAGGTAAATAAGTGTAGGGTTAGAGTCATTCAGGGGGTAAATCAGAGGTTCCTATAGGGGTAGATCATGCCTAAGTTGCTCTCGAGATGGCAAAGGAACTCATGGTGGAAGGCTTCCCCAAAGCCTCTCATTATGATTACCATTGCCATTATCAGACATTGTCCAAAGTTAATGATACCAACTAATTACACCTACATTCACATTCAACCATATGCTCCTTTAATAACATGATTATAGTCCTATATATAACTCAAAAGTTGATAATTTCCTATAGTCCAATGCTCGCACATATATATTAGACTAACAATATTCCACCTATCAAAATATAATATGAATATTTCCATTATTCAATTGTAGTTGCCTTACATCATTGCAAACTTGATTTCTAAGAAAATTATAGACTCGATAAAGACATAATTACATGCATGGAAGATTTACAAGTTCCCTACTTATAATACTTTACTTACATAAAGCTTTTACGAATTCCATAGCAACAACCTTACATATGAAAAATTTACATCATTGACCACTTAAATACATTTGATCCCATTACAATCCATAATAGCTAAGTGCAAACATATTTATATCATCCGCACATAATCAAAATCTAAATGTACATCAAAAAGTCACAAAATACATCAAAAGATCAAAAGTATATCCTGAAAAGTCAAAAGTAACACAGGATTCTAAATACATCAAGACTTTAGGATTTACCACCTACATCATAGCTTTGTAAAATCTAATCAACAAAACCAAAACAACCATCATATCTATTCATCTCCGTAATCATCTAAACTACCACAACCCCCTTTCGAAAATCACCAAAACGACTACCACAAGTCGAGGTTCTTGTCTTAAACTTATTTTGCTAATAATTCTCTCACAAAGTGCAATTTTGTGCTTATTTCGATGGATAGAACTCGTTATGCAAAGTTGGAATAGAAGAAGAAGGAAGATATTAAAGAAAAGGAAGAGGGGGCCCGACTTAGGGTGCCATCAGGCCCAACCTACATGCACCCTCTCTATATGGATCCAACCGCACTTAGTTAAATAGTATAGGTAGGTTTTCCTTTTTCATTTTTTTTCTTTGTTTATTTATTTTCTACACATTTAAACTTAATAAAATCCTTACTACCTTGATTTATTTTTATGTAGGTTCTTTTAGTATTATTTAGAATAGTTTTCTTAGTTAGTTTGTTATTTTTTTCATTGGTTTTGTAAACCCCATGAAATATCGATAACCTAAAAGCAAAATCGAATGAAGGAGTCTTTAGATAGTCTCTAGAACCACCCCAAACATGATAATAATACCTAAGTAAAGGAATCAAATCCTAAGTGTTCGACCAAAACCCTAAATGAAGTAAGCTCTAAACACCTAACTGAAGTAAGCTCTAAACACCTAACTAAACAAGCAAGAACCCTAATACTTGAAAAAAACCCTAGAACATTATTGAAACCCTAAAATGATCATCTAACCCTAATTAAGTGATCAAATACCTTATTGTCACTAATAAATACTAATAATAAGGTTAAATTGATCAATACAAGCAATCGGTATTACTAAGCGATTCAAACCCTAACTTTTGAGCTCGTACGTGAATCAAATTACCATAAACAAGCACCAAACCGTAAGGGAACCCTAAGTACACGTGTAGGGAATTTAGAATAGCTAAATTATAGTGTCAAAGTCCAATCAAACCCTAAACACGTCTTAATTAGCCTAATCATGCCTAATCACCACTAATTACCCTAATCAAACCCTAATCCTTAACCAACCCCATTACATCTTGATTAACTAGAATTCAAACATGATTAATGACCAAAAGACAAACTCTTATCCCTTCTTAAAATATCTTGCACTCTTAGGAGACAAGATCATACCCAAATTGGCAAAAGGCACATGAAGTACATAGTCCCCATTTGGTACTTGTCCCTGATTTCCCAAATTACTCATCACTTGTCCCCCCACCTCTCCTCACTTCCACAACCTACTATCCCCTTCCCCTTCCCTCATTTTTCATTTTCTCAAAGCATAAAACGCATGTAAAAAATCCCTCAAACTTCCTCTCAAAGATCAAGCCTAAACTCTTTCTTCTTCCTCTTCTCAGCCACTACCAACCACCCTAACACCAACCCCCATAACTTCACCACCACTACTCCAAATCACTCTAAACCAAGTCCTATGCCTCAACACACATTCCCCTTGTTTTTTTACATGCTCATACCCCCTTACACATGCCAAGGCTCATGGCACACAACTACAAAGGGAGGCCTTCCGTACTTTACTCTGGTAAGCACTTAGGTTAAGTTTTTCCTTAGATTGCTTGCAAAATAATGATAGATACTAATATTTTCTTTCTAAAAACTTATTTTACAGCAACTCCATAGAATTTCTAAGGTATTTTAAGAAGGTCCACAAAGGTAAGTATAAGAAAAACCACCTTTAGTAGAAGTTATAACACAAATAGGCTAAGTTATATAGTGTAGTGTAATTGTTAGTAGAAAATCTTCAAGTAGGTTGATGAGACTCTTGTTTTCCATGTACACCGCCCCATATTTGTCTCCTCATCACACTTCCACACACTTTTATGAAATGATTATGGTTTTAGATTAGTAAAAACATAGGTTACATAAGTCAAAACACCATAAAAATCAAGTGTTGCATGAAAATAGAGGTTTTGACCCTAAAACCAACTCATGGCCACCACTTTCTTTAACCCACTAGATCTGGAAATTTTTGTTTGATAGCTTAATGAGATGTTTATTTAGTGTTAAGTATGGTTTAAGACTTAATTAATCAAGTTAAGTAGGCTAAAGTTTGATTAAGGCTCTAAACTAGCTTAGTTAGTGATTATAGCCTTAAGATTGGTGTTAATAATCCAAAGACCCATAATGAATAGATCTGTAACCATATTAGAAATGGGCTAAACTTAAGTCTAATGTTGGGCTTAAGTCTAAAAAGACAAATGGGCTTGAGCCCAAGACTCTAAATAGTGAACTAGATATAAAAAGCTCAAAAGAGCCAATTTAGGAGCTCATGTAGCTAGATGACCAGATCTGAATCCTAGGATAAAAGGCTTAGGAAGAGTTATTTAGGAGACCTACAAAACTCAAAGGCCCATCCAAGATACCCCCATAGGCCCTTTGGTGCACTAAAACCCTAAACTTAATAAAAAAGGCCCATTTGGACCTATAAGACTATTACCAAGGCTCACTTTAAAATTTTAAAGTGTTAAGCAGAAAAAACCCATTTAAAATACTTAAAAGAAGCCTAAAATTATTAAACATAAAGCCTGAAGTCAAAAATCAAGCCCAAGGCCTAAAATTAGGCCTAAATCCTAAAATGACCCAACTCATTGCTTGGGCCCACGACCTTGTAGGGCCTAAACCAAAAATTTACTAATTCAAAAACTTAAAAATAACTTCACCAAATGAAAAAACATTCAAAAACGATGAAAATGATTATAAGATCACTGAAAACGGAGTTAAAACGAAGAAAATATGCCCAAATTACGGAAATAACTAACTCCGAGATAATGAGCAGTAAGCCTAGTTAATTGGTACAAATATAATACTCATAAAACTTAATTATCTTCTTTAAGGGACAAGGAGTTTGACTTGGGCGTCGTAAAGAATTATTGGGATTACTGAGCATCATGTTGAGTGAGTATACTATCCTTTACTTTACTTGTTTGTATTTATAGTTAGCGAAATACTTAATTAGATCCAATAACTGAAATTGTTGCGTGTTAGGACAAATGGGAAATTATGTGTGTTTGATATGATTGACCTTGTTTGCAAAAATATCTTAAGTTTATACAAATATTATATGCTTGCTACATTAGAGCTTAAGGTCTTAGAGTGTCTGTATATTATGATTGGTCACCCATGAATCGGACTAATGAATATTTGACCCCTAATTATACCAGACATGCATCACATCTTATAACATGATAATACGGGTATTAGCATCACGTAGTAGAATTGGGGATCATGCTTAGAGGATTCATATTGTATTTTGTGTATTGAAAGTTGTTATCATACGACGTACTTTGTGTGACATATTCCTGCCTCGACCTTTAGGAACTACTTAGCTAAGGAGTGCTACCTTCTACTTAAAGCCATACCGTATCTACTGCTAAAGGTAATATTGATGACAAGAGACTTTGAATTGGATGTAGATACCTAGATCTAGAAGTGCCGAAATATTCCTTAACCTGGGCAACAGTAGGTGTTAAAACCGTATTGTATACAGTTACCGATAGACTATATATACCATTGCATTGCATATGTTTGACCATGCATTCATACACTTGTTAAATAACTTGCTTGATATTGCTTGTTGTAGAGTAGGTAAGTTACTCACTAAGCAATCGAGCTTACCTCCCTATAGTTTGTTATTGCAACAGGACTTGTGGCTGAAGTCAAGCCACGGGATACTTGAGGTCAGTAGCACTAACTTGGGATTGGGATGTAAAGAAGTTGAAAGCTCGAGCAAACCATTCGATTATGTATATGTGGACTCTCTTTAATTTCTAATTATTAAGTATCTTTAGTTTGTTGAGTAGCATAGACTACATATGGTGATTTATCCTAGTACTGCATGACTTTTTGGGTGAAACCCAATATTCCCTCTGATTTATATTTTGTTAGTGATCATTTGAATAGCCTAACTTTAATTTATATGTTATGCTATTACTAAATGCTAGTTACTAAGAGAAGATCGTAGTTGTGAATGCCTTGTATAGTATGCTAAAAGCCCCTGATTAAGGATGGTGCTTAATCTCAAATCTTCATGTATTACACAGTGGCACTGCCACGACTTGACCCCCTTCGGGTTGTGACAAGTGTTCTTTTTGTAATTTTTTTAGTGTGTACATAATAATAATGGGTCATTAATATGCTCAACTAAACCTTACTTCTTATAATAAATACAAAAGTATATTTTTACTAGCAAGTGCACTAAGTTGCATATGCAATAATAAAATTGATGAGAACCAAGTCGAACCCACCAGGTTGAACTCTAGTTTTTATCAATATTAGTCTATCTAAATCTAAGCAATTAAAATAAAAGGTTTTTGAAAATAATTAAATTATTAAAAACCAATCAAATAAAATAAATTAATTATTGTAGACACCTAATTTTTGCCCTTCCATAGTTTTAGCTTTTATTTTTACAAAAAGGGTCCTAATTCAAAAATAATAAACAAAAAAATTAATAAAAGATAAAAATAATAAAAAAATTAACAAATAATGAAAATACCAAAAAAAAATAAGAAAAAGAAAAATTATAAAGATTTCGTAGATTTTTAGGAAGTAATTTATATTAGGAATAATTAGTTTAATGTTAGTGTTAATTTTAGTTTAGTTAAAATTTTTAGTTTAGAGATTCAGATAGTTTAAAAATAATTTAATTGTAATGAATGTTAAGAAACAGGTCAACGGCCTAATGGATAAGTAGTGGAGCGCTTAAGTGGATTTAGTTGGAGGTCACGGGTTCGAGTCTTAGCAGGCACCAATGTCTTTATTTTTCTATCTTTGCAAAAGCGAGATTTAAAATCAGATTCATATCTAATTAAATCATATGAGTTTAGTTAAATCAGATTTGAATTAAAATTAAATCTAATTTAATTAGCAAATCGGATATAATATAATACGATACGATTTGGTTTAGACTTTATAAAAAACAACACACAAAGTCTAAAAAAGAAGACAGAAATCTCCAGCAATCTAATCTCAAAACATCCAAGTCCTCGCAATTCCCATTCGCCTGCCGAAGCCAACGAAAATCCCAAGCCTCCAATTGCAAAACTAATCCGAAATCCGGAAAAAAATCCCGTTCGCCTACTAACGCTAACGAAAATCCTAAGTCCAATTGCGAAGCTAATCCAAAATCCGGACAATTGCAAGCCACGTTCCGCATGCTTAATGACATCCGAATAATTGCAATCCTTGCTGTTGGACGTTAATTTAACTACACATCCTTAATCTAACGGAAGCCCTGCAGTAGCAGCAGCAATCCACACACTATCGACAATCCCCACCCTCTAACGAACAACAGCAGTCCACGATCGTTCCACGCAGCAGCAGATCCTTCCACGCATCATTCCACACAGCAGCAGATTAGTAGCCTACTGCGACAGGCATGACAACACGAGCACTCCCCTTATTACACGATCAGGTGAGTTTCGTTAGTTAGATAGTTTCATTAATTAGATAGTTAGTTTTTTTTTTATTTATTACTTATTATTTGATTATGATTATTATTGTTTTTATTATCATGTTATTAGTTCCTTGTTTATTTAATATAGTATCTGTATATGATTGCCTTAGTTTAGGAAATCTTCAGTTATTTAATATTATACATACATTAGATTAGCTTTTATATTAGGTATATTCCCTGATATTGTTAATTCGCTTAGGAGGATAATTGTTAAATAGAAATAGTGTAGATGCATATATATATATACATATATACATTCGTCTAGGATTCCTTTAGAATTAGTTTTTTTTAGAAATTCTCATATAGGAAATTATTTTTAGAAACAAAAATTAACAAAAGGAAAATTTTTTACAAAAAGATTATAGTATTTTAAGGAGTCTTTTGATCACTTACGAGTTAGGGCCCTTTATTTATTTATTTATTTTTGAATAAACTAAATTAGTTAAACATGTAAACTCAGTCAGTTTTCAAAATTAAAATCAACCAACACACTAAAGTTTTTTTTTTAAAGAACTACGATCGCCTGATCCCGGCTAGCAGGTAGCTAGGTACCTTCGGGGCGACGATAAAATATGTAGAAACTTAAGTTCTATTTTCTTTTGATTTTTATTTATTTATTTTTAAATATCATAATTAGAAAAATAATCCTAATTTTGGCAAACCCGTTAGGGTTTAATAGGTTAGTCCACGAATTCGGAACCCTCTAGTTCTTTATTAAAATTGAAATCAAGGACCGGTAGCTAAATCGTAACCAATCCACTTAATTGGTTACGGTTTCTTTTCTTTTCCCGACTCCGGTCGGGTGGCGACTCCAAAATTTATTTTCAATAAAAAATCGGAATTTCTCAATTTCTTTAGTCGAGGATTAATATTAAATAGGTTAAGGTTTAGTATTAATCGAGAAATGAGAAATTAATTTTAAATAATTAGAAAACCAGAAAATCAGACTCGACAATTTGGCGACTCCATTGGGGACCGCTAGAGGGCTAGCCACTAGAAGTTGCTGAAAATGGGATTATTTTTCAAAAAAAAAAAATGAATGAAATAATAAAAAATAAAAAGAAGAAGAACTTAGGTATGTTATCTGATGTATTTGTTTATTTTATTTATTTGTTTTTTTTTTACTAACATTTTTTTGTTGTAGCCGTTTATTTAAGGAGGAATTTTGGGGGGTTTTACTTTTACTTTTACTTTTACTTTGTTTTCTGTATCATAAATGCATAGTAGATACGGTCAGAACCAGGCTATCTTAGGACCTTAGGAGGGAGGCCATTATGTAAGCTTCGGATGTTGTGGGGCAACCACCTTTCGAGGCCGATAAAGCTACCCTACTCAAGTTCAAATACGACTACAGAATCGTTGCTTTGAAAAAACATAGTGGTTGTAGAACTTGAGGACCTTTAGAACCCACCCTTTACGTTACATGAAAACATTTTCAAAAAATCACAAGAACCTATGATGTGGCAAACCTACATTGATAAAAGCAGTTGTGAAGTTGTGATTGTAATTGTGATCTTCCCTTGTGAATAATTTGTAATATTATTTTTGTGTAAAGTTTAGAATACATTGTAATTGTAATTTTAATTTTGATTAGTCATGGCTGGACCAAGTCAAGGGCCTTTTGAAGACATTCATGTCCACCTACCGCATTGGCCACAGAAGCTGCTTCAGACATGGTTTTGACTCTTCAGCCTAGATAAACAGGAGTTTATCGAGGATAAGATTGGGTCCATCCTCTCTCTACAGAAGATCCCTGTAAACATCGCTCTAATACGGGCCTTAGTCCACCTTTGGGAGGCCGAATCCACCAGTTTCTGTATGGGCCTACATCAGCTAAGCCCAACGATGGAGGAATACTCCCAATTGTTGTGGGCTCCTGCAATCACGGATGACATTTATGTCCCAGACTTGGAAGCTGCAGCACCAAAGATCTTCAATAAGTTGCTGGGAATTAGAAAGACCAAAATAAACCGGGTTCTAAATCAAGGAAAGGCCATTCGATTAGAGGATGTCATAGACTGGTTTTTCTATTGAATTGAAGCACAGAGAAAAGGGTGAAGTTTTCTGTGCAAATTTAGAAGCGTGGCACCAATACTGGTAGTCTTCAATACCATCCTGTTCCTTGATGAGAGACATCGAGTCCATTTCAGAATTGTAGAACTTGTAACCCAATTCCTTGATGGGAAATCATATATCCCGGCCCTTCTGGCCGAGCAGATCCGATTACTAAACCATCTCAAGAAAAAGAAACAAGGAGATCTGAAAACTAACATGGTCCTACTGGTGGTCTGGTTCATTAGCCATATGAGAAGTTACCAGCTTGATTTTAATCGGGCCGAGTTTACTTAGCAATATGATCTCATCAAATCTTTTGGACAAAGAATCGAGTTGCCAAAAAATATAGCTAGCCGCTACTGGGTCCAATACTTTCAGAGTATGAAAGCGAAAGAATTGTTGTTGACACCCTAGGTGGTTTGTAAGCAGGAAAATGATAAGAGGAGGTGAAGACTTTAAAGCAGTTCCTCTGATCGACTTCAACCTCTGCACCGCATACGTTCTAGCCAATGGACTCATTGAGGACATGATCCCTAGACCATCATTAGAAGCTGCCTCGCTAGACTTCCTTAACCTTGGTATGATGATGGTCGATAAAATAATCAAGCTTCAAAGCATTCGAGCTCTTTGGTGCACAAGAAAGACCACCCCTACCACTAGAGGGATAACAGCCAAGAGTCAGACAACCAAAGGATTTCTTTATCACCAGCTAAAAGGGCTGAAAGATATGGAAGACAACGAAGAAAAGAGAGAAGTTTAAGGTGGACCAAAGAGGACGAGTAAAAGAGAGCAGGAGTTGGAGAGCCGTTACAAGGAGTACCATCAGAAGATAAAGGCATTGGAAGCACAACTGAAGAGAACCAAGGGCAAGGAAGAGCAAGCTCCCATGATCCGAAAGAAGAGGAGGACGTAGGATAAGCTTACTAGTCATTAGGAGATCAAATATTAGATTTTAGTTTTTTTTTTTTTATGTTTTCATTAGAATTCATTTTTATGAACAGAACAAGAGGTGTAAAGCTTCACAATTGCGAAAATTAATAAGAGTTAGTTAGGTTTTGCCACATCAAAGGTTCCCCCTCTCTTCTTGATTTTTCATTGCATTCGTGTGACATGCATTTTGTGTTTGTACGATTAACAACCTTTTCTTAGCAAAATATGATATATACTAACCCTTTGTTGAGTTATTCAATAACATCAGGTAAAATTTCAAGATAGCTCCCAAACATCAAGTCTTTCAGAAAAGTCCGATTAGAACCCGTTCCTAGACCAGGATGGCCACCACTCAAGGAAATGATGGAGACCCCGAGATCAATGATCCCTCTGAGTTGAGGTTTCGTTCCATAGAAAGGGCTATGGAGAAGATGGCAGAATAGATGAGCTTCCTAGCAGATAGCCTTTCTTTGCTACGTGCTATAGCACTGGCCAATGAAGAAGGTTCCAAAACCTGTTATAGGAGGAATACACAAGCTCCTGAAGCAGAACACGAATATCAAAAAGACCCATTCAAATCAGAAGGAGTTTACCCAAGAGACAACCCGACTTTCGAACTTGACACGTATGCGGCCTCGAGACCTGTCGACCATGGGCCAAGTATGGACAGCTTGAAGGAATTGGAAAAGAAATTGACACAACAGATCATTGAGAAGATGAAGGCATTTGTAAGGTGTGATGGATTTGAACAGGCGGGGATCACAGAATTTTCTGCATATGACATGGGATCATACCCTGAGAAGTTTAAGGTGCCAAAATTCGAAAAGTATAACGGGACTGGTTGCCCCAAGCTTTACACCAAGTTGTATGTCAGGAAGATGGGGAAATATGTTCAGTACGACCCACTCATGGTACAGACATTTCAGGATAGCCTGACCGGACTGGCCCTGACTTGGTATGCCCAGCTTGATTTGAATTAGATAAATACATGGGAGAAACTTGCTCGAGCATTTTATGAACAATATAAATTCAATGTGGAAGTGGCCTCGACTATGATGGACTTGGTTGCCCTACGGAAGAAGAATAATGAATCGTTCAAAGAATACGCTCAAAGATGGAGGTCCTTAGCTGCAAGAATCTCTACTCCAATGATCGAGAAAGAGCTCACATCGGCTTTCATTAACACCTTGGAGAGGCCCTATTTCTCCCATCTCATCGGGCAAGCCTCATTTAGTTTTACTGAGGTAGTAGCGGCCGGGTGTAGGATTGAAAGTGCCATCTCTTCTGGCAAACTGTAGGACTTAGCAAATAGAAGACCACTTGCGTCATCATCTAGTCCTAGACCAGCTGTCAGCAAGCCCAAAGAATCCACGATTGGTATGGTAAATTCAAATGCCAGACCAAATGCTTAAGTCGCTTTTAGGGCGAATGCACCTCCCACTCAGCAACAGTACAAAGATCAGTTTAACAGGACTTATAGGCAATTTACCAAGATACTGGTTCCTTTAAGTCAAGTCTTTGAGAAGTTGCGAAGGAATAATTTGATACGGTACGAACTTCCTAGCGATCGATATCGACCGAGATTCTTTGACTCCACAATAAAGTTTGAATATTACTGTGGACAAGTGGGGCATTCGACTGATGCATGATGGAGATTGAGGAATAAGATTCAGGACTTGATAGATGAAGGGATGGTTCCTAATGTTAACAACAACCCCTTACCCAACCATGGGCCCATGATTGGTATGATTTTTGATGATGGTGCTATTAATGTCATCGATTCAGATAAGAAGCCTAAGGTTTTTGAGTTCTATACTGGCAACCGAGCTCCAGAAGTGAAGAGGTACACATTTCACGTACCGTTGCCACCAGAAAATTATAAGGCTGCTCCATTTAACTATCACCTGGTAAATCAGGAGAAACCCGGTGCTTTGATAAGGGGCATTACCCAATCAGGAAATATTTATCATCCAAGAGAGGAGCAAGGGAGGAAAGTCATGTTGGGAGAATCAAATGATAGGACGGCGGCTGAATGCATTGAGGGACTATCGGCTTTTACCAAAATGCTCAAGTTAAGTAAGTATAAAATCATGGATCAACTCAGTAAGACTCCTGCACAAATATCACTAATGGGTCTGCTAATTGCATCTGAACCACACAAGGAGGCTTTGTTCCACACTTTAAATGAGGTGAAGGTCCCTTGGGAGATTCCAACTAAGAAGATGGGACTGGTTACTAATTCGATCTTCGCAATAGATCAAATTTCATTTTCAGCTGAAGAATTGGGCGAGGAAGGGAACAAACATACGAAGCCACTCTTTATCATGGTAAGGAGTAATGACATAATTGTTACCAGGGTGCTCATTGACAACGGATCATCGCTGAACGTCCACCTACTCGCCACTTTGGATTTGCTGGGCATTGACACATCCGCAATTAAGCCTTCTTCTACAACAGTCCAGGCCTTTGATGGTTCCAGAAGAGAAATCATAAGGGAGATTGATTTATCCCTGAGTATTGGCCCTCAGCACTTCACTATTTGATTCCAAGTCATGGACATTCCAAGATCTTTCAATCTACTATTAGAAAGACCTTGGATTCATGCAGCTGGGGCCATACCTTTGAGCCTGCACCAAAAATTGAATTTTATCTCCAATGGCCAGGTGATTACAATTCTGGGAGATCAATATTACGAAATCTAGAAGGAGACGGCTATACCCTACATAGGAAGTGAGGGACAAGAGGAGCTGGGTTTACAAATGTTTGAAGAAGTGAACATGATTATTAGTCCCGACAGAGAGGGTGATAGAAGGAAGGGATTCAAGGAAAGCTAGATCAGCACCTACGGCCTTGGCTACAATCCTCCCCGGCAGAAGAATTCCAGAAGAAGCAAGCAAGGGGCAAGAAAGGTAACAGATTATACCATGCCTCTATGACCTTTCCACCACTAGCTGAGATGTTTATACGGGAAGAGACTCAAGCCTGAGAATCTGACAAAGAAGGATCAACACACTCGCCACCCAAGTTCCAGCATCATTTGAACAACTGGTTCTCCATCCCGGCGAATTACAACAAGTCTTCCCTAAGGTAAAGGGGTGACCCGTAATTAGTATTTTTTGAATTATTATATTCAATAGTCATTGTTTTAAATGTATCGTTGAACCTTTCGTTCAAAATTAGTTAGGCCTTTATCTCATTTGAGACCACACCTCCATTTATTCAATGAAATCTTAGTTCGTTTCTTTCCTATGTTGCTCTTCAGTTCTCTTTTGTTTACATACATTTTTTTATACATTCTCATTCAGATTCAATGAAACAAGCGAAAACCAGGAATATCTCGCACAAGTAGAAAATGAGAATATCGATAGCGTTTCCAGCCCTACTAGGTTAGTCGTCGGGAGCGATGTCGATGACCACAGTAATATACAAGAGGAATGGCAAAAACATGAACTGGATAGGATCACTATTGATGAACCAATTGAGACAATTAATGTGGGGAATGAAGAAAATCCTAGGAATTTAAAAATTGGGGCAAGTTTAAAAGAGAAATAAAAAACAGAAATGATTACGTTGTTAGCTGATTATCAAGACGTGTTCGCTTGGTCGTATGAAGATATACCTAGGCTGGACCCGTCTATTGTAGTCTACCATTTACCCATACAGGAGGACGTCAAACCAAAAAAGCAAAAATTGAGGAGATTTCGACTAGACTTCTTATTGAAAATTAAAGAAGAAGCGAAGAAACTACTAGAGGTTAGATTCATTGAAGTGTCGGATTACCCGGAATGGGTAGCTAATATTGTGCCAGTAATGAAGAAGAATGGAAAAGTTAAAGTGTGTGTAGACTTTCGAGATCTCAACCAGGCAATGCCTAAGGATAATTTTCCATTGCCTCACATTGATGTCTTAATGGATAACACTTCTGGAAATCATCTATTCTCTTTCATGGATGGTTTTTCTGGATATAATCAGATTCGGATGTCCGAAGAGGATAGGACGAAAACGACTTTTATTACGACTTGGGGAACATTTTGCTATAAGGTGATGCCGTTTGGGCTGAAGAATGCAAGTGCAACATATCAGAGGGCCATGGTTGCAATCTTTCATGACATGATGCATAAAGAAATAGAAGTGTATGTTGATGATATGATTGCAAAGTCCGAAGAGGAGGAGGATCACCTAAAAAACCTGAGGAAGTTGTTTGATAGTCTAAGAAAGTACCACTTGAAATTGAATCCGGAGAAGTGTACCTTTGGTGTGACATCAGGAAAATTGTTGGGGTTCATAGTCAGCCAAAGAGGTATTGAAGTCGATCTTGATAAGGCCAAAGCTATAATTGACATGCCTCCTCCACAAACGCTCAAGGAAGTGCGAGGTTTGCTGGGGCGTTTAAATTACATTGCCCGATTCATAGCACAGTTAACGGATAAATGTCACCCTCTTTTTAAGCTGTTGAAAAAGAATGCAAAGATCAGTTGGAATGAGGAATGCGAAGAGGCTTTCACGAAAATCAAAGAATATCTCATGAAACCTCTAGTATTGATAGCTCCTAAACCTGGAAAGCCATTGTTTTTGTAGCTGACCATAATGACGGAATCAATGGGATCCATGCTTGGCCAGAAGGATGAAGAAGGGAAAGAGCGAGTTGTTTACTATCTAAGCAAGAAGTTCATAGAAGGGGAGCAAAAATACTCAAAAGCTGAAAGAACCTGTTATGCATTGGTCTGGGTTATGCATCGGCTCAGACAATACACATTGTATTATCAAATCAAGTTGATAACACAATACAATCCTTTGAAATACTTAGCTGAAAAACCGGCTCTCATTGGTAGAGTTTCAAAATGGCAAATGTTGCTGACAGAATTTGACATTAAGTATGTGAGCCAAAGTTTAGTCAAGGGGTAAGCCTTGGCGAATCAATTAGCAGAGAACCCTTCTGAGGATACCCCTCAAGGAACACGAGTTGGGTTTCCCGATGAAAACATCCTAGTAGCAAGAAATGATTCTAATAGTGAAATAGTTGAAAAATCTTCAGGGTAGAAAATGTTCTTTGACGGAGCAGCCAATGTGTCAGGATGTGGAGTAGGGGCAATTCTAGTATCGCCTGGAGGTACACAATTTCCAATGGCTATGAGATTGGTTTTCCCGTATACCAATAACATTACAGAATACGAGGTGTGTATTTTAGGGCTCAAAATCGCATTGTTTAAGGAGATATGGGAATTGCAGGTGTATGAAGATTCTTCGTTGATTATAGGCCAAGCTCAGGGTGAATATAAGACGAAAGACCCCAAATTAGTGCCTTATCGCCAACACCTAGCCGAGTTGATAACCAAGTTTGAAAAGATTACCTTTGTGTACGTACCAAGGGTTCAAAACCAATTTGCCGATGCTCTTGCTACTTTGGCATCAATGATTCAGATATCCAAAAGAGTGGAGATTCAGCCACTTAAAATTGAAATTGAAGAAAAGCATGCTTTTTGTTTGGTAATGGAAAGTTCATGTGACGAAAAGCCTTAGTATCATGATATCAAAATATTTTTACAACATGGTACGTACCCCGAAGGAGCAAAGAGCAAGGATAAAAAATTGATTAGAAGATTGGCGGCTCAATACTTGATGAGCGATTCTGTGATGTACCAACGATCATTTGACAGTACGCTTTTACGTTGCGTAGACGGGAAAGAGGCAGAGACATTAATGAAAGAAGTGTACGAGGGAGTATATGGCCCTCATATGAATGGCCACATGCTTGCTAAGAAAATCATGAGGATGGGATATTACTGGTCAACTGTAGAGGCGGGTTGTATTGCACATGTTAGACGCTGCCATTTGTGCCAAATCTATGCAAACAAAATAAATGCTCCACCTCAAGAGTTGCATACATTATCAGCACCATGGCTTTTTTCGATGTGGGGAATAGATATCATTGGCCCAATCACTCCAAAAGCATCTAACGGGCACCGATTTATATTGGTAGCTATTGATTATTTCACTAAGTGGGTTGAATTCTCATCCTACTTTAATGTAACGAAGGGAGTAGTTGTCAAGTTCATCAGGAGGGACATACTGGCTCGGTATGGTATGCTAGAAACGATTATTACTGACAACGGTATGAATCTGAATAATAAATCGATGTCTAAGTTATGCCGACACTTCAGGATCATTCATAGAAATTCTACTCCTTATCGGCCCCAGATGAATGGAGTCATGGAAGCAGCCAATAAGAATATCAAAAGAATTATTGAGAAGATGGCCATTACGTATCGAGATTGGCATAAGATGTTACCATTTGCACTCATGGCCTATCGAACTTCTATCAGAACATCAATCGGGGCAACCCCCTATTCGTTGGTATATGGAATGGAGGCTGTACTGCTAGTGGAGGTTGAGATCCCGTCTCTCAGAATATTGTTAGAGACTTAGTTAGATGAGGCTGATTGGGTAAAGAAGCGTATTGAGCAATTGAACCTAATTGATGAAAAGAGGCTGACAGCCTTATGCCACAACATTTGCTATTAGCAACGAATGGCCAGGGCTTTCAACAAAAAAGTACGACCCCGGAGTTTTGAGCAAGGTGATATGGTGTTGAGGAAGGTGTTGCCTAACACAACTAATTCAAGAGGGAAGTTTGCCCCAAACTATAAAGGGCCTTATATTGTGAAGAAAGTATTGCTTGGGGGAGCTGTTATTTTGTCTCAAATGGATGGTCTAGATTTGAAGGACCCAGTAAACGCTGATGCATTGAAGATATATTATCCTTGAACAATTAATGAAATTTTTGCAAATACTCTTACTATTACTGTGGTCTCGTTTTCATTTTTTACATGCAAAGTTGGTATTCTTAGTAGTCGTTAGCATTGGATAATATCCTTAGCCTTTCTTTTTCTCATCCCACTAAAAGACCCCACTCCTCACTCTATTATTTACCCAAAGAAACCTTACACACAAAGAACCACAAGGAAAAATAATCATTTAATTTGAAGCGATGACTATTGATAAAAATTCTTTTAATACTTTATTATGGTTAATTCCCAAAGAAGAGGAGATCTGTTTCCTATTTTTCAGGACATGGCTATGTTCAAAAAGGTAACATGTGGCATGTAAGTAGAAATTCGCTCGAGAACAAATGCTTGCTCGGAAAGCCAATGTTTAGACCGGAAGTTCAATATAGGACATCTTTGTTCAAGAAGAATATGTTTTACATTCAATTCAAGCTTAAGTTGTTTTCAAAAAAAAAAAAAAAGAAGAAGAAGAAGTAAAAGAAAATAGGAGTTTTGGAAAGAGATGGCAGAAGGAAGAAGAAGAAGAACCAGAATAAGAAAAGCAATAGTAAGGGTCAGAATTGTTGGTTCTAATCAGACTGCTTAATAAGACGAGAGATGATTTGGGAGCTATCATCGAAACTAGGTAAGTGGCTCTAAACCTAATAAAACATTGCTTTGACAATTGGTTTCCCCTTAAGGATAATAGCTTATTTTCCAAAAAACAATTAGTTAGCTCGTAGATCATGGTCCTAGTGTGCCTTCAATTTCTAATCATCCAACTCACACAACGTTATTCAACTCAAAATTTCTTCAAGGGATTTAGCACTTCGATCAGCTTATGGAGCGTTACTTCGACTCATATTCTCATTTAGGGATTTAGCCAGTTCATAGAGCGTAGTCCCAATCTAAAGTTTCTTAAGTATCTAGCTAACTCCTAAAACAGTCCCAATTCGGAGTTTCACAAGCTCCCAATCACCCAACTCACAAAAAGTTGCATAACTTATAATCTTTCAGGGATTTAGCTAGCTCATTAAGCGCTATCCCAAGCCGAGTTTTCCTTCAAAATTTTTAGGTCTTAGCCAGCTTATGGGGCGCTTTGATCGCCTTGGAGAGTCAGCTCATTAAGGGCACTCTTCATATTTTTAAGTCTTAGCCAGCTCATGGGGCGCTTTGATCGCCTTGGAGAGTCAACTCATTAAGGGCACGATCCAAGTTTTCCTTCAAATTTTTTAGGTCTTAGCCAACTCATAGGGCGCTTTGACTGCCTTGGAGAGTCAGCTCATTAAGGGTACGATCCAAGTTTTCCTGCAAATTTTTTAGGTCTTAGCTAGCTCATGGGGCGCTTTAATCGCCTTGGTGAATTAGTTCATTAAGGGTACGATCCAAGTCTTCTTTAAATTTTTAGGTCTTAGCCAACTCAAGGGGCGCTTTGATCGCCTTGGTGAGTCAACTCATTAAGGGCACGATCTAAGTCTTCTTCAAATTTTTAGGTCTTAGCCAGCTCATGGGGCGCTTTGACCACCTTGGTGAGTCAACTCATTAAGGGCACGATCTAAGTCTTCTTCAAATTTTTAGGTCTTAGCCAGCTCAAGGGGAGCTTTGACCGCCTTGGTGAGTCAGCTCATTAAGGGCATGATCCAGGTCTTCTTCAAATTTTTAGGTCTTAGCCAGCCCAAGGGGCGCTTTGACCGCCTTGGTGAGTCAGCTTATTAAGGGCACGATCCAAGTCTTCTTCAAATTTTTAGGTCTTAGCCAGCTCATGGGGTGCTTTGACCGCCATGGTGAGTCAGCTCATTAAGGGCACGATCCAAGTCTTCTTCATATTTTTAGGTTTTAGCCAGCTCAAGGGGCACTTTGACCGCCTTGGAGATTCAGCTCATTAAGGGCACGATCCAAGTTTTTCTTCATTATCTTTAGGTCTTAGCCAGCTCAAGGGGCACTTTGACCGCCTTAGTGAGTCAGCTCATTAAGGGCACGATCCAAGTTTTTCTTCATTATCTTTAGATCTTAGCCAGCTCAAGGGGCGCTTTGACCGCCTTGGTTAGTCAGCTCACTAAGGGCATGATCCGAGTCTTCTTCATTATCTTTAGGTCTCAGCCAACTCGAGGGGCACTTTAACCACCTTGGTTAGTCAACTCATCAAGGGCACGACCAAGATTCTCGTTATTCTTTCACAAAGGCACTTCCCATTGTCGTTCTAACCCTCGTCAAGTCTCTTAACGTTCCTTAGGATAGAGTCATCCTGAGGCAAAAACGGTGTCTCTTTTGTCTTTGTGGCACAATTTTGCTTAAACTTTACCACAAAGAGGGGCAGTTGTAGACACATAATTTTTTCCCTTCCATGGTTTTAATTTTTATTTTTACAAAAAGGGTCCTAATTTAAGAATAATAAACAAAAAATTAATAAAAGATAAAAATAATGAAAAAATTAACAAATAATGAAAATACCAAAAAAAATAAGAAAAGGAAAAATTATAAAGATTTCGTAGATTTTTAGGAAGTAATTTATATTAGGAATAATTAGTTTAATGTTAGAGTTAATTTTAGTTTAGTTAAAAATTTTAGTTTAGGGATTCAGATAGTTTAAATATAATTTAATTGTAATGAATGTTAAGAAACAGGTCAACGGCTTAACGAATAAGTAGCGAAGCGCTTGGGTGGATTTAGTTGGAGGTCACGGGTTCGAGTCTCAACAGGCACCAATGTCTTTGTTTTTCTATCTTTACAAAAGCGAGATTTAAAATCAGATTCATATCTAATTAAATCATATGAGTTTAGTTAAATCATATTTGAATTAAAATTGAATCTAATTTAATTAGTGAATCGGATATAATATAATACGGTACGATTTGGTTTAGACTTTATAAAAAACAACACACAAAGTCCAAAAAGGAAGACAGAAATCTCCAGTAATCTAATCTCAAAACATCCAAGTCCTCGCAATTCCCATTCGCCTGCCAAAGCCAACGAAAATCCCAAGTCTCCAATTGCGAAACTAATCCAAAATCCGAAAAAAAATCCGGTTCGCCTACTGACGCCAATGAAAATCCCAAGTCCAATTGCGAAGCTAATCCAAAATCCAGACAATTGCAAGCCACGTTCCGCGTGCTTAATGACATTCGAATAATTGCAATCCTCGCTATTGGACATCAATTTAATCGCACATCTTCAATCTAACGGAAGCCCCACAGCAGCAGCAGCAATCCACACACTATCGACAATCCCCACCCTCTAACGAACAGCAGCAGTCCACGATTGTTCCACGCAGCAGCAGATCCTTCCACGCAACACCAGATCCTTCCACGTATCATTCCACACAGCAGCAGATTAGTAGCCCACTGCAACAGGCACGACAACACGACGATGGCAATTGGTGAACGGTCAACCCCCCACTGATCTAAAAACAAATACGAGCACTCCCCTTATTATACAATCAGGTGAGTTTCGTTAGTTAGATAGTTTCATTAATTAGATAGTTAGTTTTTTTTTTATTTATTACTTATTATTTGATTATGATTATTATTGTTTTTATTATCATGTTATTAGTTCCTTGTTTATTTAATATAGTATATGTATATGATTGCCTTAGTTTAGGAAATCTTCAGCTATTTAATATTATACATACATTAGATTATCTTTTATATTAGGTATATTCCCTGACATTGTTAATTCGCTTAGGAGGATAATTGTTAAATAGAAATAGTGTAGATGCATATTTATATATATATACACATATATACATTCATCTAGGATTCCCTTAGAATTAGTTTTTTTTAGAAATTCTCATATAGGAAATTATTTTTAGAAACAAAAATTAACGAAAGGAAAATTTTTTACAAAAAGATTATAGTGTTTTAAGGAGTCTTTTGATCACTTACGAGTTAGGGCCCTTTATTTATTTATTTATTTTTGAATAAACTAAATCAGTTAAACACGTAAACTCAATCAATTTTCAAAATTAAAATCAACCAACACACTAAATTTTTTTTTTTAAAGAACTACGATCGTCTGATCCCTGCTAATAGGTACGTAGGCACCTTCAGGGCGACGGTAAAATATATAGAAACTTAGGTTCTTTTTTCTTTTGATTTTTATTTATTTATTTTTAAATATCATAATTAGAAAAATAATCCTAATTTCGACAAATAAATAGTGGTACCCGTTAGGGTTTAATAGGTTAGTCCCCGAATTCGGAGCCCTCTGGTTCTTTATTAAAATTGAAATCAAGGACCGGTAGCTAAATCGTAACCAATCCACTCAATTGGTTATGGTTTCTTTTCTTTTCCCGACTTCGGTTGGGTGGCGACTCCAAAATTTATTTTCAATAAAAAACTAGAATTTCTCAATTTCTTTAGTCGAGGATTAATATTAAATGGGTTAGGGTTTAGTATTAATCGAGAAATGAGAAATTAATTTTAAATAATTAGAAAACATTTTAAATAATTAGAAAACTGGAAAATCAGACTCGATAATTATGATATTCAACATCTCAAAAGGATTCAATTACAAACCCAATAATTAGAAAATCAGTTAATTTTGACAAAGATGTCTTTAATAAGTTTAGTTTTAAAGTAATTAAGTATTAGGAATTCCTTCTCCTAAAGTAAATACCCAAGATTACCAATTAAACTTTTCTATCATTAGATAAAAGATAAACTAAAGTAATCCTCTCTAATTCCTAAACCTTAATTTAATTAAAGACATACGTTATGTCTTCTTTAATCTAGATAATCTAGTTCACTATAAACAATTAGAAGTGGTCTTGTGATTTAATCCTAATTAACACGTATTCCAATAGAGTCAAAATACAGATTGTCATGATTAAGGAATTAAATACTTAAACAATAGGCATAATTCATTAATGGATAGTCCCAACTATCCAATAAACGATGTTAAATTAAGCATAAGGAAGCAATAGGTATACGATATCTAAATCAAGGATACGTAGAAGGGAATGAATACAACCTTTAGAGGAGTTCCAAATCCTAACTTGAGATCAGATATTTATCCTACCACTTTTGATGTTGAATTCCAAAAGCTAATCTAAAAGATGCTTTTAAGTCGTAATTCTAATTGTATGAAAGGAATAGGAATAAGTTATAACGACAAAATTTGTGCTTACAATGCTTTTTTATAGAAGTACAAGGATAAGGCAACTTTTAGGTTTTAAATCTATCCAAAATTAGAAGATTCACAATGCATTACATTATTACCCTCTAGGAGCATGGTCATAATCCTTCCCCATAGTCTTTCTATATTTCAAAAATCATAAAATAATGAAATAGGAGAACCATACCTGAAGACCATTGTCATGGTCTTGACCATAGTCCTCTCTAGATACCAATTTCTCCTTCGCTTCTTACTCCTTCACTTGCAATTTCAATGTATGGTCACTGTTTGTGGGTGTGGTCCTTTTTAAGACTTCAAAACCTGTCCAAAATATTTTCAACACTTGGTATGAAATCATCAATCTCTTCAAATCAATCAAATAAAGTTTGAAATCAAAATATAAACAAATTAAACATCAAATTTAATATAAACACCCACATAAGCATCATAAAGACATTATAAATCAATCATAAAATATGTGATACATCCATTAGTCATATTAGTATTTTTGTCTAAATTCACATGATTAGAATTTTTGCATGGAAGATTACTAACTTAGGTTTTTTTGGAGGTCTTTATGTCTATTGATTAGTTACTTATGCATATGTATTACAAAAATCACATCATTTTGCTTTTTTAAGAAAAAGTGCACATTTAGAATGAAATTGCTTGGTTTTTCTTATGAAAAATCATGTCTTTTTTTTTAAATCCATGTTCATCATTAAAGTTTGCATCTTAATCAAAATTTGATTTTTCTTAATCAAAATTGCATGTTTTAGAAAATTAGCATGAAAATTACATTTTTTTACAAATTGTCTTTTTTTTTTTTTAATTAGGGTTTATAGAGTTTTCCTAAAAAAAAAAAAAAAAAAAGGTTCTATTACTTAGCTTGATTTTTCAAAAATAAAAGATTTTCTAATTGGGTTTTTTTTTTTCAAAGTTAAGGTTTTTTAGGGGTTTTTTTGAAAAATTGAAAATAAAAAATTAGGTTTTTAGGATTTTTTATTAATAAAAATTAAAATATGTAAAGATGTAAACCTAGCTATTTTCTAGAAATAAAAATGACCAAATAAATTAAAGTTTTTTAAGAAAAAACTTAAAACTACATTAGTTTGATCTTGATTAGTGGGTATGTAAGCACTTCCAAAGTAACTATATAAAAAACATCAAATTTTTTTAGGAAAATTCATAATAAAATTTTAAAAAATCATTTTTTTATGTATTTTTCATATTTTTTTATTTTTAGAAAAATTATAAAAGTTAAGGCCGATTACTTAGTTTCTTTATAATTCTTGTATTATGACTTTTATCATAATCAGTTAACCTCCAAGCTTAATTTTCTAGTTAAATTTTCTAAAACAAATATTTTTTTTAGAAAAATCCATGAATTAGTGACTAAATTAAGGTTATTTTCTCCCAAAAGCCCTAATTTTACTTTTTACCGATTTTCACTAATTAGCGAATCCAAACTTATTTTTCAAAAATATTTTTAAACATGTATTAAAAGAAAAATGTTTTTTCTTAATTTAATATTAAGTAATTTATACTAAGTGAACTGAGCTTAGTATGAGTTAAACTAAAGAAAATCAAAATATGACTCAACAGAGTCTAATGCCCCACAAGATAAGGTTTACAGACCATAAGTCATTATAAAATTTAATAGCAATCCATAAGGCTATTATATTTTCTAATGGCAAAAGCAAACTATAGAGTCCAAGAATAGATTCAAAAGTTCCCTCCTTCTCTCTTCTTCCCTAAATCCCTAAAAGCTGAAGCTATTGACTGCGAGCATCTCGCGGCTTAGCTCTAACCACAAATTTAACTACATTAACAACAAATTGTGGGAGGGTAAGCTACGACTAACCTAGCAAGTGACCTTCCTATCATACCGACAAAAGTTACAAATAAGTAAATTAACATATGCATGAATGCATAAGCAACTATATGCAATGCACACATCATATATAGTCGGCCTACAACTATATAAGGCACGATTTTACGCCCACCGTTGCTTGGGTTTGGAACTATTTAAGCATAGTAAGACTTAGGTATTCGTAAAATCAAAATGAGTTCTCTTAGCTTAATCCTAAGCAATGAACATAGAGTGGCTTCAAGCAAATCATAGCACTACTTAAAACCTCATAGTTCCCAAAGGTCGAGGTAAGCTTTTGTCATACGATTACATCATGCAATAATAAAGAAATGTGGTGTGATTCATAAAGTATGGATCTAATAAGCATGAACTGCCCTATTACTTCATGGCGCTAATGCCCTTTTGTTATTAATGCAATAGGATGAAATGTATGATCGGTTTATTGTAGGTTGAATAATTATTAGGTTAGTTTTAGGGGTAACTAAACAAATTCTAGCAAAAACTTTGGATTCCTATTGATTAACTAACACAATAAGCAAGGATTGTTCAAGCATTGACTAGAGTGTCTTGATAAGAAATTGCATTCAATAGCAAACATATGCAAATTGCCAAAATTACTTAAAGCACAACAAGTTCACATTAACATAATTCTTTATGCTACAAAACACAAGCAAGATAAGATAAGATAAGAGTCATTATACTTACTCACCTATAGCATTTAGTAGTCCCAATAGTCCTTAGTAGAATTGATGTTCAAGTCCAAGTCACCTAAAGAATATAATTGTAGTAAGTAAGATGCCCATCTTATACAAAACTATTAGTTTATCTTACTGTAGTTCCCCATTTTTTCTTATTTTGTATTTGACCAAAAGTTTTTATTTTAAATTCAATTTTTGTATTCCTATAGTCCATTTTTGTCATTTTCCAGTGTCCTATCACATAGTGGGGTCCATTTGATGAGATTGAACCTGTAACTTATGGTTTAGGGTGGTCAAGTTCATTGGTCAAGGTTTTTGTTTGTTTACTTTAGGGTTTAGGCTTTGTTTTGGGTTTAAGGTTATAATTCGGTTATAGGGCCTCCTATATTGGATCTTAGGCTTTTATTTATGTATTTTTAAGTAAAATTTTCATAAATTCCTTTAAAGTTTTCATTTGGGCCTTAAGCTCACTTCTATGGGACAAAATGGCCCCTTTTTGGCCAGTTTTAAATATAAGCTCTATGTTAGGCCTATAAGGGCTTTCTAAATCACCTATTGGGCTTAGTGGGATTTTGATTTATTCTCTAAAGGATCTATCGTGCTCTTGGTTGATCCACTTTAATGTGCCCCTAGTTCTATTTTTAGGCTTTTTAGTAAGTTTTTGGTTTATTTCATCTCCTAAGGCCCTAAATTCAAGTCCATTCACTTTATTAGGCCTAAATCATGGATGGGCTCACTAAATATGGCATTTTAACTTCAAATTTTAGATCTTAAATGTAATTGATGCTCATATTTAATTTCATTAAGTCTAAATAGTAATTTAAGCTTGTTTGAAATTATACCTATCTTTAAGGTGCTTAACCTTACTAATTAAGTCCTAAATCTTAATTATTACTAATTAATCACTTTATTAGGTTAATTAATTAAATGTTGTAGCTTGTATCCTTAATTGTAAGTGGTGCCAAGGGTAGCTCTCTTAGAGGCTTCACCTTATTTTCATACAACACATATCCCAATGCATTCATCTCCTATCTAGATCTCATTCTAAACTATATTTAGCAAGTGATAAGCATAAAACTTCAAAATAGATGAAGGATGACCTGTATATGTTTCAACCATAGCATTCCCTTTACTCATGTGTTATCATTTCCTAGTCCTAAACATCAAGTAGTACTAACTCTAAGTTCATTATGCTAAAACTTACATGATTATACTTAGAAATACACAAGTCACATGTAGGTAATGATGAAGTCTTTGAGTGATTTACTACTCTTTCAAACCTTAAGAAGAAATAGCTTTAAGCTTGTACTTCGACGGAGTTTGAATCAAGATGTACTAACCTTATAGTGATGGTGAGAAGGTCTCCTTTCCTTTGGTGGTTGTAATGCCTATGGATCTCTTCAGAAGGGGTATATTTGTCGATGGACTAGGGAAGGAAAAGACGAAGTGGTAGTAATGGGTAGTTGTAGGCATAATCTAGTCGTCAGGTGGAAAAGAGGAGTAGCAATGTAGAGTGTATGCGTGCGTATAATTGAGAACTAAAGAAATGGGGATGGGATCTCAATTTGTGAGAGTGGGAATATAGGAGTATCTTTGAGTTTTGGAATAGAGAAATGAAAGGTAGTAAGGGGTGAAGGATCCTAGCCATGTAAGGAGAGAGAGAGGGGACTACTAATACTAAGTGATAGGCTATCAATCGAGGAATCATTCTTGTCTTCTAAGGGTATAATGTCCATTATTGCACAAGATTATGCCAACTAATTAGTTTGGCATCATCCACTTGATTGTTCTTATCCATTTGTTAATTAAGATGCATTGGGTTGGCTAATCAATTATGGTGTAACTAGCATACTTAATCATGATTAGATGCATGGGATGCCAATTATGATTAATTTAGGATTTGTTGCACCAATTATTTTAATCAAGTTTGTTGACCTACATTATCTGAAGTTATTGATCTCTAACATTTGGAAACATTCATTGTTAATGAATCGTGTAGAAAGAGGGAATGTTAGGGTTTTATTATAACTAGTAGGACTATTTAAAATTAGCAAATAATTTAGCTATATAATTAAGGGTTTATTAGTTGAATAAGGGTTTTAGACATTTGACTAGGGTTTTTAATAATCAATTATGGTTTTGTAATTATTTTAGGATTTAGCATTAGAGTTTGTAGTTATGGTTTAGGGATTTTTTTTATCGTTAGGGTTTTCCACTTGATCTTTTAGGGTTTCTATTCGTTCTTATCAAGCTTTTAGTTATTGTATTTCACATGGTTCTAAGGATTATCCCCTGACTCTCTTCATTAACTCTAAGTTCAAATTTGAAATTCTACGAGTTTTATGGAGACATCCATCATCTCATGACTCCCTTTAAACCAACATCTTTAGCCTTGTAACAAACTCCTCTCTTATCACTTAATTCGATTAAGGGTGAAAAAGAGACCATTTTAATTATTCCCTTACAAGGGGTTACTATTTGGTCCAAGAATTCTAATCATTCCATAATGGGTTCCAATGTATATCAGGTTAAGTCTTAAAGTTGGTTATAATTTAATTCTAGTTTAGGGGGAGACCAAACAATTCAAACATTCCAATAGATCACATCCCAGCAAAGTAATTAATGTCAAAGTTCAATCAAGGATTAGAGACATACAAACATGTGCACAACCAAATTATCTACAAGTACAACAAGGTATACTATTGGGCCTTTATGAACTCTAAAATAATACTCCAAAATGTAGTTACACATTGATCCTAACTTACTTGGATTACTGGTTTGCTTAGCTAAGCATGATTGTAAGGCATTCCTTCGTTACGAATCCCTATATTATAAATGGTAGTTTTAGTACTTATACAAGTTATAAAATATCTTTACTTTACTTATTATTCTTACTGTTAAGTTTATTAATCTCATTTTAGGAAGTTATTATACTTAAGCGTTGGGTTTTAAGGTCATTTTAGATCAATTTCTTGTTAGGCTATCCTTCGAGTCATTCTTTTAATTACAATCTCAATTCATCCTACATTTTAAGTAAACTCCCTTTAATGCATTATTTAGACAAAACATCATGGTTACATATTTAAGGAAGGTAGGAGGGCAAATGCCAATGACCAAAGTTTGGGCTGGGCCTCGATGCCTAGAAGAAACTAAGAGGCACAACAAGAATAGCCTAAGCCTAATGTATAAAGGCATGTACATTGGATTATTAGGAAGGAGCTCAATCCCTGCATATATCTCATTCCATATGGGGACCTAGAACCTTATTATAGTGATGGGACAACCAGAAGGTGCTTAACTACCAAGCAACTCGCTCCTATTAGTGCTACATTTACAATTGGGCCAAAGAGTCAAAATGCATTTGATGTGATGGAATGATCTATGAGCAAGACGTAAGTAGACCCATCATTAGGCCATCACATGAAGACTTATGCCCTACTTAATGATACTTGCTAGGCTCTAGCATAAACACCTAAGCTAGATCTAGCCTTATTGACCTACAATTATAAATAAGGCCCATCTAGATATTTGAAAGGACACTTGAGGATTTTTCCTAAGAGCTTGAAGGTGATTCACATAAACACTTTATGATACATTTTAGGTTTTCCTTATTGGTTGCAAACTTACTTAAGTATCGTAGTGATTGTGACAAAGGAAACTCCAATACCCATTATGATGCCTTTACTATTTTTTTAGCCCAAGGAAGCCCAATACAAGTTAGATGAAAAATCACCACCAACAACAAAGATCTCAAAAGTTTGAAGTAGTTTTGACCTTTTTCAATGTCTAGCTCAACTTATCTCCTTATACCTAAGAAGATGGCTAGTGATCACTCATTTTCACTCTCTTCTTCAGGTAAATTTTTAAAGTAAATTGACTCTTTATTTTTAGTAATTAACTGTATATATTTTGTTTATGAGAAATGTTGCTCAAATGGAATAGCTTTAGTCCTTATATTTGTCCTTTTCTTTGTAAGTTTTCATGGGTGAATCACTGTGTTTGCTTAATTTTCATGAGTTTTAAATTGGTCAAAGTTAGTGTAACGATTGGTTTAGTTGTGACAAATGATGGGTATCTCGAAAAACAAAATCTTGATTGGAGTTCTTTGTTTTGTTTGGAAAAGTTGCTTAAATAAAGTAACTTAATTTGTTTTTAGGGATTTTACCAATACGTTAAATGATTTGATTTTCATTTTATTTGAGTTTTCTTATCTAAGTAAATCATAGCATATTTTAGCTAGTGAAAAATATTTGAATTGATTAGATTTCAAATTTGAATTGGCTTAGAATGATTAGACATGACATGTAGTCCATATTATAACCATTGCCCTCTAGATAAAGATTCGTATAGATTATAGATCTGATTAATCTTGTTTGGAAAACCTACACCATATATAGAAGCTTAAACACTTAAATCCCTATACTGACAATTTGCATCTATTTAAATTAAGTAGGTAACTCTTATGAACCAAGTCAAAGAACCAAGGAGAATGTTCAATTCATAAAGTTTATATTGTATCTATATACTTTAGGTAGATCTCTACTCGGCCAAGGAGCTATTGTGCCCTTGTTCTCTAGCTTGGCTACTTCTTCACAGATTGTTGAAAAGCTCCAATCAACTGGTCGGAAGTTGCAAGTTGTGGTATGTTATGTTTAACTACTTAACATTTGAAATAAAAATGCTTAATATTGCTCATGTTCACCATGTAAACTTTGTTGTGGTTGCTTAGATTGTTTTCACCTCTTCCATTTGTGCTCGGAGCTTGTCTTCTATTAGTGGAGCTACTTAGGTATAAGCTATTCAAGTGTTCTTCAGATTAGCCACTCATCCATGTGCTATAGAAATTTGCTCGTTACTGCTCGTCCATAAGAGTTATGTAGCTACTATAATGACCCATTTTCTAGGTGTTTATTTTAACTAGTATTAAGCATGATCTTAACATATATGGTAACTGGAAAGCAAGTCGCCACACTATCCCTAAGATAGGATAAAGCTAGAAAATGGTTGTTCCTATGCCTCTTTTAATCATTTTCTCATATCTCATGTAACATTAATGGAACCGTCATCAATCACCTCTTTAAACTCTTAACTAACATACTCAAAATGCTTCACCTGCTTTTGCATTTGTTTTCCCTAGATAACATTCCATAGTATAGCCCTTCAATTTGATGTTCGCAAAAACACCAGTTTTAAAATGTAGCTCATATCTAAGCATGTGACCTATAGATTAGACCTCGTTTAATGTTCATATCTTTACCTATGATCACTCTAATATACTTTAGTTGAGCTTCAAGACCTATATTGTGATTATCATTACAAACCTATCTTACTTTTTTTTTTATATAATCTCTAGAACCAACTCACAAGCCTTATAAAATCACTCTTATGAAAGAAGAAAAAATAATAATAACTAAGGTTAGCTTGACAACTATGTAACATTTGTATACCAAGATTATGATTTAGACACCTTATCTACAAAAATGGCTTCAGTACACTCTATTCCACATTCCTATCCCTTGAATCTTCCTTCAAGCCTACTCTTCTACACCTGAGATTGGACAACTAGCCTCTCAACTTATATTTTGAGTTAAGTGAGTAGACTAAAATAGAATAGCAATACAATTCAATAGAACAAAGCAATACATATCCAATCACACATTTACAACTTAAGATAACATTGATAACAGAACAATAGCATCCAAGCATCACATATCCATGACCACAATTGAAATTCAAGCACAAACTTGACATTTATCCAACATATGGATGTTATGCTAATGCACGTGTTATAAATTTGCTAGTATCCTAAATGAGCGGCACTTAATGGCTCAAATCAAGCAAATAACAAAGCATAAATCAAACAATAAAGAGCACCATTAGATGGCTTTATACTAAACATAACTAAGAAAAAACAAAGCAATACTTAACGGCTTTATACCGTACAAATGAAATCTATGTGCTAAAACCAAGCTTTTAAGCTGAGCATTAGACTTCGTAAAAACTGAGTTTCGAAAACGTTAACTTTAGGTCCTTTTATGCCATGCCGTGAATGTGATCATGCAATTAACCAAGCAATCAAAAGGATCATGAAGTAATTCTTAACTAAAGAAAACCAAGGATCATAACAGACAAACCCTCAAAATATAGCCGAGCATAAATATGTGACAATCAATTGTGACTATGGAAGTAACTAAGTATACTTTAATCTAATTCCAAATTATCAATCAAGATTCACATTTAGGAATTACTAAAATGAAGTTCAATGAATATAGAACATACCTGAAGATCATAATACAATATATTGATACACTCCTTACCTACTTGTTCCAATATCAATAACCCAAAACTAGTGTGAAACCGAGCATAACATCTTCGTATAACTAGCTATATGCATTAACCCAATAATACAAGTACGATAATCAACAAGTCAAACTCAACCAAGCAAGAAGGCCTTAGATAATCACCTAAGCCAAAGCTTACTCCATTAATCAATATATACTTGTCTCTACTTACCATTCATAAGTATGTTTTTTTATGAAAATTCATTCTAAGATTTGGTGACATAAACTTAAATTACTGCATGTTGTTGTCGATTTACATTGTTAACTGTTAGTAGACATAACTTCTTCATTTCTTATTTAGTTTTACTGTTCTTTATATGGTCATTGTTGATAGAGGTTTTTTCTCAAAGACATAAACCAACCTAATTAGGACTGTATTCGACCTACTGCATGACTACATCCATTCCCTTTACTATTCCCAACCTTTTTCAACTCTCACCAAATAAGCAGATCAGCTTAGGAAGACTGGTTATGTAAATGCCTTTAGGTAGAACAACTTACAATAGATTAGGACGACCTCCTTTAACTTAGAATAATTGCCTAAAATCGGACTTTGACCAGATCAACTCCAAAGGGTTCAAATTCTAACACCAAACATAAACAGCTAGCCCCTTTGTCTAATTAACCACCCACCAACCACCATGACATTAGTCATGTCCCTTAAAATCAAGAAGTGATCCTAAGCTCAAATTAAGTACATGTGCTAAGTTTTGTAGGCAACAGTTGCCGAATTCAAACTGACCTACAGTTATAAAAGTAGACCAAAGCACAAGCAACAGGTTCTTCTAGACACTCGAACACTTCCTTTTATCTCTTTCTTTTCTAAAACACTTTAACTTACTTAAGCATTAGAGCGGCCATGTCGGAGTTGTCATTGGTACTCCCCATAACCTAATTTCTTTTTGTTTTGTAGTGTAAATTCAAGCAAAGTATTTAAGTTACATCTCACCCCAAATTCTAGTATCAATAATTAGTGCCATCTATTTTCATAAACCTACTATGGCTAGAACTAAGTCCATGGATAACAACATTCTAGGGGAAAGTAGGGCCCCTCAAGCAGATCAACAAGGACAGTCATTGCTACAGTGCATCCCAACAATGCATTAAATTGAAATCAGTAACTAAGTATGTCAAAACCAATAACAGGATGATGGTCGTTAACGAATAGCATAGTTAAAGGCTTTGTCTACTAAGTTCATGAAAGAGCTTGAGGATGTTGAGCAAATTATAGGGAACTACATTAGAGACTTAATGAAAGAGGCGCCACTTTTTCTTCTACTTCTTCTTTATAGTAAGTTAGGTAAGAAGCTAATCTAGTAACACAGGAAGAAGTCTTACAGCAACTACGAAGGAAGGCTTCCATGAAAAATGAGGATGATCCATAACAAAGACAAGAGCCATGGGTAAGAGAGAACTGCTAGCAAACCTACTGCATGCTCCTACTACATCGCATGTGCAAATGCTTGTAAGTGGAAGGATTGAACATGTAACCACTTGTCTATTATAAAGAGCTATAACGGATATAAGCCTTGCAAGATCTGGAAAACTACATTAAGAAGTTAGCTGTAGAAGGAGCTTCTAAGAATGAGGTTGACATGAAAGGTAGAAAAACAAATCCTTCATACATAGTATTAGATGAGGTCTTACCATTAGGTATCCAACTACCTTAGTTCAATACTTACAATGGAAGAAAGGACCTAAATGACCACTTGAATACATTTCAGACATTAAAAGAACTTTACAGTTTGTTTAATGCCATAACTTACAAGGTCTTCCCATCTACTTTGAGGACATCTGCTAGCAATTGGTTTAACTCATTGAAGGCAGCCTCCATCTCTTCTTTCAATCAGTTGGCCAATGAATTTCGCCAGTTTTTTTTTGTCTAGTAAGCCTCCAACCAAAGACTCTTCTCTCTTGACCTTAATTAGACAAAAATAAGGAGAATTGATCAGGGATTATATTCATAGATTCAACCAATTGATGATCGAAATTTCTAACTGTAATAAAAGTGTTGTGTTGTATGCCATCTACAAAGGAGTCAAGGAGGATTTGAACTTCTTTAAGTCCCTTGTTGATGTGTCTCCGAGGTTATACACATAGGGTAGCACCACAACAAATAAGAACGAAAGGAAAATAAAGGGGGATAGCAAATTCGGGTATCTACTAATCCAATATTATGCACCAATTGATCGTCCTCGACCTCATCCAACACTCGATATGACACACAAATGCCAAACTAGGATTACTTGCTACTATTCCTTGCTAAAGGCAATAGATAAGAGTTAAAAAAGTAAAGAGAGCACACTAGGCATTGCTCTGTAACAGAAACTTGTTACTCAATAACATAGTATGATATTTGATGGCTATGTACAAGAAAATGAGGGTTTATATACTAATGCCATTAGGGTTACAATACATACATGGAAAAGATAAATTGGATAATGTAAAAAAAGATTCCTAAGATATGCCCAAAAGGGGTAAAAATGATAATGAATATTCTATACGGGTAAAATAAAGAACCCTACAGTAATGTTGTGTTAAAAGACACATATAAGAGGGCAATTGGGGGCTTGTACCACGATTGGTTCTGTTGAAATGGATCTTGAGGTAGCTCAACGTTTGTAGGATACATCTCAAAAGAGGTTGGAGGAAAGTCATGGATTAAGGCTGACCTAACTTAGATTAGGTTTGAGCTAGTACTCTTTAAGTTATCTAAGTCTTCATCTAGCCAGATAACTCAATAACTCGGCTCAAATGGGTACCAAGAGCAAGGTTGCTCAGATATCATGCTAATTTGCATCAAGGTTTGATGCTTAAGTCGGTTAAAGTGCAACAATCCTAAGTAAGTGATAGAATCTTAATCCCTTAGTGGATCTTAAGCTAGTATTTGATGTGTAAGTCCTTATACTCCTCTAGCTCGGCTCTAGGTAAAGGTTCTAAGAAGTTGATTCCTATCATCTTCTTCTAAGGGGTCAGAGATATTTGGCCTCAAATATATATGGTCTTCATTTGGCAGGCTAGCTCTAATGTCTTCATCTTAGTAAGAATCAAGTTAAATACATTGAATGTAAGAGAGATGCCATAGTCCGCAAGTAGTTCAATCTTATAAGCATTACGGTTGATCTTCTTCAAGGCTTAAATGGACCATTAGCTCTAGGTGATAACTTATTCTTCTAGATGTAAGGGAGCCTCCCTTAGCTGAGGTAGATCCACACTAGGTCTCCTAGATTAAAAGAAATAGCTTGGCAACCTCTGCTACTGATCACATGCTGGCATTCATTGAACTTGGTGATCTTCTTAGCCATATGCTAGTGTAACTTATGTAGTTCATGAGCTTAGTCAACTCTAGACTGGTTTTCTTCTATGGTTGTAGGGGTGCTAATCATATCAAGAGGAATAGTAGGGTTAAGGCCATAGATAACCTCAAAAGGGGTCTTCCCAATAGTACCATGGACAATGTAGTAAGTGAAATCCATAATGCGTAGGCATAAATCTTAGTCCTTTAAATTCTTACCAATCATGGCTCGGAATAGATTGCCATGTATTCTATTCACCACTTCTGTTTGTCTGTCTATTTATGGGCAACTACTCACATTGAAGACAAGTTTGGTGCCAAGTCTCTTCTACAAAGTCTTCCATAAGTAACTGAGAAATTTAGTATCCTGATTTGAAACAATAGACTTTAGAACTCCATAGAGGTGAATGATTTCATGAAAAAACAAATCAGCAATATATAAAACATCATTAGTTTTGTGTCATTGAATGAAATGTACCATCTTGCTGAAATGATCCACTACTACGAAGACCAAATCCTTCCCTCTAAATGTCAAAAGCAACCTTAGGATAAAATCCATGCTGAGGTTAGCCCAAGGTGAGGTTGGTGTTGGTAAGGGCATGTATTCTCCATATGGCTCTTTCCTTCCCTTCGCCTTCTTACATACAGCACAATTGGTAACTGTCTTGTTGACATCCTTATTCATATTAGGCCGGTAAAAGTTCTCCTTCAATAGGTCAACAGTTTTGGTCTCACCAAAATGCTTAGATAGACCACTACTATGTGTTTCTCTAACTAATAGCTCATGTGTAGAACAGTGGGGTATACATAATCTTCTCTCCTTAAATAGGTATCCATCTTTCAAATAATATCCTCCAATAACTACTCCATCGTGACACTTCAAAAGTATTGGACCAAAGTGCAGGTTTTGACCATATTGCTTAGCAAAGTAAGAGAATCCCAACAACTTTGTTTATAGGGTTGTCGATAGGACATGGTGACGTGACAAAGCATCAGCGACCACATTAGTGCTACCTTTCTTATGCTTAATCATGTAAGAGAATCCTTCCATGAATTTTAACCACTTAACTTGCCTTTCTAAGAGTTTGTTTTAACTTCACAAGTGCTTCAGGGACTCATGATTTGTGTAAATGATAAACTCTCAAGGTAATAAATAATATTGCCACACCGTGAGGGCTCGAAAAAGGGAACATAATTCCTTCTTATGTATTGAATAGTTTAGCTCGGCATCACTAAGCTTTTCACTATAATAGGCAACGAGACGGTACTCTTGCATCAATACTATGCCAATACCAATGCTTGATGCATCATATTCCAACTCAAATGGTTTATTGAAATTAGGGAAGGCTAAGATAGGGGCTGTGGTTAGTCTCTCCTTAATCTCTTAAAAACTCTTCTCAACTGAATCAATCTATAGGAATCCATTACTCTTTTTTGTTAGCTTGGTTAAAGGGGCTGTAATTGCACTAAAGTTTTTAATGAATTTTCTATGAAAAGAAGCAAGGCCATGAAAGCTTCATACTTCAATACTATTCTTCAGCATCGGCCATTCCAAAACAACTTGGATTTTCTCAACATCTACTTAGATTCCTTCTCTAGACACAACATAGCTAAGGAAAACAACTTTATCTTGGCAAAATGTATACTTCTTTAGGTTGCCAAATAACTTCTCAGCACGAAATATGTTAAAAACAGCTCAAAGGTATTCTACATGATTAACCAGATCAGCATTGTACAATAATATATCATCAAAGTACACGACCACACATTTTATAATTAGTGGATGCATCACATAGTTCATAAGCCTCACAAATGTGCTCGACACATTTGTAAGTTTAAAAGGCATAACCAACCACTTGTAGAGACTATGCCTCATCTTAAAGACAGTCTTCCATTCATCACCTAGTCTCATGCGAATCTAATGGTAGCTACTCTACAAGTCAATCATTGAAAATATTCAAGCACCATGCAACTCATCTAACATGTCATTGAGTCTTGGTATAGGGTATATGTATTTAATAGTAATGTGGTTGATTATTTGGCTATCGATGCACATGCATTGGGCTCCATCTTTCTTCAAAACGAGCAGAGTTAGCACAGCATAGTGCCTCATGCTCTCTCTCGCATAGCTTCGTTCTACTAGCTCATCTACTCGTCTCTTCAACTTAGCAGCCTCTTTGGGATTCATTCTATTAGCAAGTTGATTCAATAGGGTAACGCTTATCTATAAATCAATACAGTGTTTTATGCCTCAGACTAAGGGTAGTCCCTCAGGCAGCTCTTTAGGGAATAGATCAGAAAATTCATCTATCAACTTCCAAACCTCTTTAGGCACATCTTCCAAGTCTCTTATGTCTAACATTCTTCTAATCAATAGAAACATAGGCTCATCAACCTTCTCAATAGCTCTAAGCTCTCTCCAACTCATTACTAATGCTTTCTTCTTATTAGCCCAGGTGAGTTGGTTATGGATCTCATTCACCGAAGTTGGGGTCATGGTTTGTAACATAATCTTTTTCCCATCCTTAATAAAAGCATAGGTGTCTTTATATCTATCGTAAGTGACAAGCTGATCAAATAACCAAGGCCCCCCTAACAACAAATTCGAAATTCCCATGGGGATGACATCACATACCACTTCGTCCCTACATATATTCCTAACACTAAAGGGTACAACTACTTGCTCGATAATGTGTAAAGCACCCTTATCATGTAACCAATGTAGCCTATAAGGTCGGGGATGCCTATAGGTTGGCATTCCTAACCTTTGCACAAGGTTCTGTATAACCACATTGATATAACTCCCTCCATCCCTAATGATGGTGCATAACTATGCTTGAATGGTATGCTTGATGTGAAACAAATTTTCTTTTTGATCTTCCTCGAAGCTTAGCAAGGAACTCGGCACTCATCTCAGTATTAAGGCCATTACTTCTCTTTAGTTGGCATAGACATAAATCTCCTCTTCCTCATTAGCTTTAACTCCTCTAACATTCTTTCTATCCTCAAGCTCACTCTCATTGGTGCTATCCACTACATCTCCTTAGAGCACCATAGTATGTCAGTTAGGACACTTAGAAACTATGTGGCCATAACCCAAGTATTTGAAGCCCTTCACCTCACTCATCTTCCGTTTGAAGGATTGTCCTTTCTCGTATGTCCTTGGAGTTAGCCTATTTTCAGCCAGACTCTTTTGGCCAACATAGCTTTCATTAGGTTAGTCCTGTTTTTCCTTTACTCGAGAGGGTCCTCTATGCTTAACATGTGTAGGTCGACGCAGAGCAGAAGTTCATGAAAAGTTTAGTCTTAGTCTACTCAAAGCTTTTCTCCATTGCTTCTCAACCTTCTAGGCTATCTTAATGGCTTCCTCTAGTGATACAATCTCTATACTTCCATAATATTGCGAATCTCATATTTGAGTCCATAGATGAACCAAGACACAATACAAGCTTTAGGCTCATCTACATCCACTTGAATCGTTAACATCTAGAATTCTTTCACATAATCATCAATAGATCGACTTCCTCAGCAAAGCTCTTACAACTTAGCAAATGTGTCCTATAGGTAAGTTTCAAGCATAAATTTACCCCTTAAAAATCTCTTCATCTCCTCTTAAATCCATACACTTTGTCTTTCATCTCTTACTTTAACTGCATTCAAATTCTTCCACTACATAGAGGTGTATCTAGAGAACTTAAGAGCAACAACTCAAACCTTTACAATTTCAGTATATCCACAATAATCGACCACTTTCTCAGCCTTCTCTTTCCACTCCTGATATTCATCTATATTTTCACTACGAGTGAAGGTAAGAATCTAAACTTTGACATTATTAAGTCCTTAGGGAGCTCGGCTCCCTAATTCTTCTATGCCATAATATTCCAACTTATCTTCTTCTTCACCATCATCCTCTGCATCTATCTCCTCAACATCCTCCTCAATTTCTTCCATCTCCATCCTTCGTCTAGCAACTCAATCTACCACTTCTTTAGCTTGGTAGGGTTGAACTAGGTGATTAGCTGAGCTAACTTAGCCATATTGTCTTTCAAGAACATCTTCAACTGGGTTACGATGAGGTAAACCTTGTAGTTACTACCTGTTGGCTTACATTACAGTAACTAGACTCTCGACAAGATTAGTGAGTTTGTCAAGCTTATCATCAACTGACCCTAGGGTATTACTCTCATTTAGGCTACGGTTAGCATGAGCACCACTAACTTGGTCAACAATCACTCCTTAAACACTCAAATCTGACATAGTGCAATACTTCTTGATAAGTTAGACAACACAACACCAACAATGACCCTTACTTACTGCCCATAATCTTATTAACACTCTTTAACAACTTCAAAACCTAACACACACACAAGTACCATAGAAATAAACTCGCTCTATTTTTGAAGTAAGGAAATAGAGAATAATAGACTAATAATAGGAACTACACTTACCGCTCTACAAACCTCTATTACATAGCCCATAACTTCATAACTCACTCCACCCAAATACATTATAGCACCTATAAAAGGACATAATAAACACTAATAGTAAACACTGCAACTTTACATAATCTATATTAGAACTGTGCTCTGATATTAACAAAGCTGATGCGTCTTCAAGGTCGTACACATAGAGCAATACCATAACATATAAGAACAAAAGGAAAATAAAGGGGGATAGCAAATATGGGCAACTAAACTAGGGTCACTCACCAATATTCCTAATCTAACACTCGATACGACACTCGAATATGACATACTAATTGATCTTACTCGACCTAATCTAACACTTGAAATGACACATGAATGCCAAACTAGGGTCACTTGCCACTATTCCTTGCTAAAGGGAATATATAAGAGTTAAAGGAGTAAAGAGAGTACATTGGAAGTTTCTCTGTAAATGAAACTTGGTATTTAATAATGTAGTATGATATCTAATGGCTGTATGCAAGAAAATGGGGGTTTCTATATTAGCCTCGTTAGGGTTACAATACATACATAGAAAAAAGAAATTGGATAATGTAAGAAAAGGTTCCTAAGACATGCCTAAGAGGGGTAAAAATGATAATGAATATTCTATTTAGGAAAAGTAAAGAATCCTCTTGTAATGTTGTGTCAGAAGATATGTGATAAGTGTAAATGGGGGTTTATACCGCAATTGGTTCTGTTGAAATGGATCCTGAGGTAGCTTGACGTTTGTAGGATACAGCTTAGAAGGGGTTAGAGGAAAGTCATGGATTGAGACCAACTTGACCTGGATCAAGTCTAAGTTGGTGCTCTCTAAGTTATCTAAGTCTTCTTCTAGTTGGATATCTTAATAGCTAGACTTAGATAAGTACCAGGAGCTCAATAGCTCAAATACCATGCTAATCTACATCATGGTTTGGTACTTAAGTCGATTGAAGTGAAACAATCCCAAGTAGGTGATAGAATCTTTGTCCCTTAGTGGTTCTCAAGCCGGTATTCAATGAGTAAGTCTTTGTAATCCTCTAGCTTGACTTCAGGTAAAAGGTCTAAGGGGTTGATTCCTATTGCTTGCTATGTACCCTTTGATATCTTTGGATGATTTCACCAAAAGGTCAAAAAAGTTTATTTGTCAGGAAGACCAATTACAAGCCAAAAGGGAGTTAGAGAAAGAAAAGCACAAGAGAAGGTCAAAGAAAGATAAGGGATTTATGGAAGATAGATTAGTGATAGGAATCAACCCCCTAGACCAATCATACATAGCCAAGCTAGAGGACTCCGAGGACTCGTTAGAAAGGAACTAGCCCTAGGCCATAGCCGAAGCAGGGATTCCTATCCCAAGCTAGGTCTCTTGCCGACCTGACTATTAGATCCTTACTTATGTCAGATCGCCCCTATTCAACAATAATGCTTTGTCCTAGAAGACAGCCCAAGATTAGCTGAAGTGAGCTCCTGATCCGACTATAGGCATTTGGCACTAAGTGGTCCCCAACCTGGTCTAAATTAGGTTGGCCCCTGATTGTCAGCACTTTATATTTCACCTACTTTATATCATAGTCCTGACTCCCATCTACCATGTGACACATGTCTTCTAATACGATCTTTCCAGAAGGATTCTTCACTTTTTTCACACTAAATATTCTTTATCTTTTTTACCCTTTTTAGTATGTTTCAGGTAACCTAATTGTAGAATACCCTTTTGTCTTTTCATACATGTAAAGTAATCTTAGTGGATGAGTATATAAACCTCTACTTTCTTGTACATAGACAATCAACTAATTAATACAAAATTACTTATGTTGAGTAACCTTAGTGTTTTCGTTATCATTCAACTCTTATGTATTTCCTTTAACAAGGAGTAGTGGCGAGTAACCCTTTAGTTTGGATTAATGTGTCATATCTGGTAGATTGTAGGCTAAGTAGAATCAAATGGTGTGTCATATTTATTCGATAGCTGCCGAGACTTTGCTAACTTTTTCTCTGTTTGTTTTTTGTTTGCTTCATTGTGGTGCTTCTCCGTATGTCTGATCCTGGACACACATCAGCTTCGCTGGTATCAAAGCACAATTTCGGGAGGGAACGCATAAAGTTGTAGTGAAGTTTTGGTTTGCTTTACTGTTAGTGGCTGCTGTGTCCCTTCTGTAGCTACTATAGTGTGTTTATGTGATAGTAAGTGCGGTTTTAGTGTTACTTTATTTTTACTCTATTTCTCATTGCGAAAATAGAGCAAGTTTGTTTTTATTCTGTTTGAGTGTCTATTGGGTACTAAAGTTGTTACTAAATTATTAATCTGTTTAAGAAGTATTGTACTATGTTAGATTCGAGTGTTTAGGGTGTTATTGGTGACTAGAGCAGTAGTGCCCAACTTGGTCACGGTCATAATGGTAGTAACACCCCAGGGTCCATCAATGACAAACTTGACATATTCATAAACCTTGTTGAGAATCTAGTTACAACAATGTAAGTTGACAGGCAATAACCCTAAGGTATGCCACCATAAAATCTACCTGAAAATATTCAAGAGATGGGTTATGGCTAAGTTGGTCGAGCCCATCACCCGACTCAACCCCCTTGAGCTGGAAGAGCTATTAGACGAAGACTGAAGTTAGAGGAGATTGAGGAAGATGATAAGGAGCTGGATGTTAAAGAGTTTGGGGAAGAAGAAGAAGTTGACTATTACCAAGCACAAGGATGAGGACGCTAAGCTCCTCGAAGGCTAGACAATGTTAAGGTTCAAATCTCGCCCTTCGGTGGAAGTGGAGGTGTAGATGACTAATTAGAGTAAGAAGAAAAGGTCAAGAAAGTGTTTGAATGTTATAGGTATACGAATGCTATCAAAGTCTGACTTATTGCACTAGAGTTTACTAGGTATGCCACTATGTGGTGGAAAAATCTAAATGCAACCAAAATAAGAGATGGAAGACAAGGTGTGAGAACTTAGGATGAGATGAAAAGGTTGTTAAAGGCTAGATTTGTACCTAAGACCTACCTATAAGATATGTTTGTAAAGTTACAAGAGCTTTACCAGGGAAGTCGATCTGTTGATGACTATGTCAAAGAGTTCCAGATGCTTATGATCTAGGCTGACATAAAAGAACCTAAGGTTCGTACAGTATCGATGTTCATTTCTAAGCTTAAGTACGAGATTCACAACATCATGAAAGTACAAAGATTTTATACCTTAGAAGAGGCAATAAAGATAGTGTAGAGGGTCGAAAAACAGAGGAGAAGTGCTCTGAGCCGACCTGGGCTAACATTCACCCAAATCCTAGTTCTACGTTGACCTATTCAAGTAAAGCCAAGGAGACCATACAGGGCCGAAGATAGGAATGACCAATTTGATAAAAGTTGAGTAAGCTAACTGGGTCAAGCAGGTCAACTAGGCTGAGCCAAAGTTAGGTCGACCCCGAAGATATATAAGAAAGGGCAAACCTCTGGACAGAAGACAAGCGAGGTTAAATGTTATACATGCTTAGGCTTTAGACATATGGCTACTAAGTGTTCGAATCGATGCGTCATGGTGCTCTAAGGAGATGTAGTGGATAGTACCGACAAAAGCGAGCTCAAGAAATAAGAAGATGTTAGAAAACTCGAAGCCAAAGAGGAAGAGGAGACCTATGCCTATGTAGACCAGGGAGAAATGACGACTTTAGTCCTAAGATGAGTCTTAAGTTCCTTACCGAAATTTTTGAGGAGGACTAGAGGGAGAATTTATTCCATACTAAATGTACTGTCAAGGGACAATTGTGCACCATTATAGTGGATGGAGGAAGTTGTACTAATGTCATTATATAGTCCTTTGTGTAGAGGTTGAGTTTACCGACCTCAAAGCATCTCCGACCTTACAAGTTACATTAGCTTCATGATAAGGATGCTTTGCATGTGACTGAACAAATGACCATACCGTTCAGTGTTGAGAGTGTGCATAGGGATGAAGTAGTGTACGATGTCGTCCCCATGGGAGCTTCACATTTGCTACTTAGATGAGCTTGGTTATTCGACCAACTTATTACTCACGACGAGTATAAAAACACCTATGCCTTTATCAAGGATGGAAAGAAGATTGTGTTGCAACCCTTAACCCCGTCCCAAGTAAATGAAACCTACAAGCAACTCACCTGAGCCAGTAAGAAGAAGACCTTAGTTATGAGTCAAAAAGAGCTTCAATCTGCTGAGAAGGCTAATGAGCCCATGTTTTTGTTGGTTAGGAGATTGCTAGAGATGAAGGATTTGGAGGATGTTCCAGACAAAATCTAAAGCTTACTAAATGAGTTCGTCGATCTATTCCCAAAAGAATTTCCTAAAAGACAGCCTCTAGTCCAAAGCATTGAGCACTGTATTGATCTGCAACCAGGCACCACCCTACCAAACTGACCTATATACAAAATGAACCCAAAGCAGGCTGCTGAGCTAAAAAGACAAGTGAACGAACTCATAGAGCAAGGATATGTGAGGGAGAGCATGAGCCCTTGTACTGTACCACCTTTGCTCATTCCTAAGAAAGATGGCTTATGGCGCATGTACGTCGATAGCCAAGCAATCAACCGAATTACTGTCAAGTACAGATATTCGATACCGAAGCTCAATAACATGTTAAATGAGCTTCATGGCACTAAGATATTTTTGAAGATTGATTTGCGAAGTGACTACCACCAAGTTCGTATGAGGCCAAGCGATGAATGAAAAATTGCCTTTAAGACTAGGCATGGACTCAACGAATGGTTAGTTATGCCATTCGAGCTAACTAATGTACCGAGCAAATTCATGAGGTTAATGAACCATGTAATGTGCCCTCTAATTGGAAGATGTGTGATCGAGTACTTTGATGACATAATGGTATACAGTGCCGACCTAAACAACTATGTTCAACATCTACGAAGTATTTGACATTTTGCGAACTAAGAAATTGTATGGAAATGTGAAGAAATGTATGTTCTGTTAGAAAGAAGTGATTTTCTTAAGGTTTATAGTATCAAGGGAAGGGATCTGAGCAAATAAGGAAAAGATCTAAGTTGTTCATGAATGGCTGACGCTGAAGAATGTCACTAAAGTCTGGAGTTTTCATAAGCTAGCTTCTATCTATAGGTGATTTATTAAGGACTTTAGTACAATACCTACCCCATTGACCAAGTTGACAAAGAAGAGTGAAGAATTCAAGTAGAATGACTAAGCTAAATAGAGCTTTACAGAGATCAAGGAAAAACTCACCTCAACACTTGTCCTATAAATGATAGATTTTGATAAGCCCTTTGAATTAGAATGTAATGCATCGAAAGTTGGAATTAGTGTTGTCTTGATGCAAGAGCTACAACCGATCACCTACCACAATGATAAACTTAGTGGTCCTACCCTAAACTATTCTATGTACGACTCCCTTTTTCAAGCCCTCGCTGTTTGGCAACACTATCTGCTACTACGAGAGTTTATTATTTACACTAACTATGAATCATTTAAGCATCTTGGGAGTAAAAAAAAAAACTCTCAAAGAGACAAGCCAAGTGGTTGGAATTTATGGAAGGGTTCTTATACATCATTCAGCACAAGAAGGGAAGCGTAAATGTCGTCACCAATGCTCTATCACAATGGGAAACTTTGCTGACCACTTTGCAAACAATATTATTAGAATTCTCACTCATCACTAAGCAATATGCTACTAACCCTCACTTTAGTCTCGTTGTTGAATAGTGCTATAAAGAGGTAGTTGTTGGAGAATATTATCATAAGGACGGTTATCTGTTTAAGGACCATAGGCTATGTATCTTAATATCAGGCAAGTGCACCTATCAATTTTAATATAGTGGATGTGAGTCCAAGTCCATCCCTCAGAGACTTAGAGTACTAATATTAACTTTAGCTCTATTATCTAACCGGAAAATTGTGATGAGTTGAATGAATTAAAAATACTAAAATTAACAAACTAACCTAATTATGAGACTTGATTAAGTAATTTAGAAAGCGATAGAATTAAGAATGACTTCAAGAAAGCAAACAACGTATTTAGGAATTATTTCCCCTAGTGTTTAACATGTAACCACTTAAAATGTATCCAATTCAGTCTCTATTATTCTTGATTGGAGGGATTCACAATTAAAGTTAATACCTTTCTCAAGCATATTAACCCTAATCCTAAATTATTTACCGAAATCTCTTCACTTAGTAATATAATTTAGAATCGCATTAATGTAAAATGAATTCCCATACAAAAAACAACTTTCCGGAAGAAACATACATCTTATCTCTAAGTACACATGTAATTCTCTCCAATTATGTCAAGATCTCATTACACATATGATTTCTTAATCGTCATCCATAATATCATAGATTGATACTCTAGAAATATCAATTACTAATTAAATAACATAATTAAATCAAGAAAAGATAGAAACTTTATTGAAAATTATCAATCAATCTAGTAGTCACATGAAACCCTAAGTTCCATAATCCTAAATACAAAAATCTTAAGCTATCATAATGAAACTAAAAACGAATTGCAACAAAATCAATAAATAAAACATGAAAAACCCCTTTTTATTGATGATGAGTCTCTTCAATCTTGAAGTTGGGTGTTGCTTTCGCCTTTTTCCTCTCCTTCTCTTCAAGTCTCTTCACTTCTCGAGTGTCCAATCTTATGTACGAAACCCTAGTATGTCCTTTTATAATGTATTGTAAGGTTTCCATTTTTGTCACCAGACACGGCCTGGGACACAGTCGTATCCCCAGGTCGTGTAACTTTCTGACCTTGGTAAATCTTCCTGGATGGATATAGCCTGGCAACACAGTTGTGTCCTAGACTGTATAATTTCAAAACTTCATAACTCATTCATTTAAACTCCAAATTAAGTGAAACTTGATTCCTTTTCTTCATTTTCAATCCAAGAACACATTCAAACCTTGAAATCAAAATTTTACTCAATTAAGTATCAATTTCTTTAAAAAAAACCAAAGATGTAAGGGAAATACTATAAAATCACCATGTAAAATGTATTTAAAATAAGAATTATCAAACTTCCCCACACCTGAGCATTTGCTTATCCTCAAGCAAATAAATAAAAACAAAACTTTCAAGACAAGAAACGCTAAACAAAATTTATCACTATTTAGGAAACTGATAAATGAATACACTTGACCCGTAGAAAAGTAAGAAAATCATTCTCCACTAACTTGCAATAATAAAGTCAACCAATTTCACCCTTAACAATGTCATAATTTCACCTGACCATATTCGAATGCTCCAACAATACTTAATACTAGAGTTCATTAGTTAATTTATGGAAATCAAAGTTTACTTGAGTCATTTAACCAAGGATTCTTAAACTAAAAATTGGATTTAATATCTCGCCAACCGAGAAAGAGTCATAAAAATTTTGTCCATTTGACTAAAGTGTATACAATTCTCTCTTCCATCTCACTAAGCGCCATAATCTAAAACAAACACATTTTACATCCACTCATCCTCTGATCATCCCCCTAGTTCATGCTTTTGTTGGGAGGTCTTTTAAATTTACTTTATTTAAGCACAATTGTGTTGGTAGAGGGAAAGAATCTCGCTCTTCTGACAGACCAAGACCGATCCATACCAACTTATCCCTTATATTGATAGCGGGAAAGAACTTTGCTCTTCTGACGAACCAAGGCCGATCCATACCAATTTTTTCATTAGTATTGCCATTGGGACTCAATCTCGCTCTTCTGACGAACCAAGATGAATCCTTACCAATTTTTTTCTATTCATACACTTGTTATTACTTTTGACCTCCAATCATTGTGATTTTTCAGGGGTTTCTCAAAAGAAGAATTTCATTTGTTTGTTTGCTAAAAATTATAAGGCTCTAAAAATTTCTAAGAGAAAGGTATACATAAAAGTAAATTTAAAAATAACCATGACTAACTCTCAACTAGTGATGTTGTTCTAATCTCAAGACTTAGAGTCCCAAGCTAAATAACCCGTAACTTTGCTCTTCACGGATTTGACTAATCAATTCTAGTAAAGTATAATAAGATCAATAATGATCAAGATGATATAATTAATTTGGCCCAACACTTGTTAATCACCTATTGCAAGTTAACTTAAAAATTAATTGGGTCAAATGTGAATAATTGGTCTCCTAAATAGTAACAAATTCATATATATCCTTTCCCCACACTTAATAACGTACATGTCCTCAATGTACGACTAAGAAATCACAGCAGCAAGATATGAAACAAGAAAAATCATCATAGGAAAAAGGAAATACATGTATTGAAAAAGAAACTAATACTTCCCTGCCAGTTGAAAATAAGGTAAAGAAGTTCATAACGAGGAAGCCATCATCATTACATGTCTGATTGCACATACCTTGGCCAACTAAAAACAACACAAAAGAAAATGAACTAAGAAGAGGGATCGGAATCCATCTCTCCATCATCCTCATCAGATGGTACCTCCGCCATGGTTTCATCATCATCTTTTTCACTGCCCTCAACATCATATTTACTTTCCCCAACTGCCTCTTCCTCACCACCCTCATCATCCTCTTCCTCACTCTCACTATCCTCATCATGTGCATCTGACTCTTTCATCTTAAGGAATTTTTCCATGTTGTCTTAGCGGATATGAAGTTTATCCAAGCTTTCTCGAATATAACGAACCTCATTCATCAACATATCAAATTTGTCTTCAAAGCTTGCTGAAGACGTCTGGCCTCGAGATGTGCTGCGTGAGTGTCAACCTTGACGTCTCGTTGGTAAAAGGTTCATAAGTCGAAATGAATTAAGTCGCATAGGAGTGACTTGATTGACTAGGGTAAGCGAGGGCCAAACGACAACCTTAGTCCGCATAGCCTACACTAGTAAGGTGATGTAGGGGCCACAACAAATATGCCCTTTCTTCCGTGTAATGGTTGCTTGGTGGCTAAAAAGCTCAGCTAGCTCAATGGCTAGATTGATGGGGTGTTTATGAATAACACTATACAAATAGAGGCAATCCTTATTGGAAACCACACTGGTGCTGAAGCCTTGGCCAGTCAATGTATGAGAAAAGAGCCAATGAAGAACACAATATTCAGGTTTGACCAATTGAGATGCCTTACTCTTTGCTGGGTCATAAGCATTACCAACAGTAATTTCGTTCCAAAACGTCCATGGTGTTACTCCACGTGAAAAATGACATGATAGACATTGGAACCCTTCTGTCTATGTGTATCTATCCTCATAAAGACCGAGATATCTGCCTAATTGAGCTATTGTCATGTGCAAAGGGTAGCCACTCAAAGTGAAATGGAGTTTGCGTTTGGGGCCCATGCCACTAGCACTCTCTTTATCGAGTTTGTACGTGCATAAAAACTCTAATGTCAGCTCTTTATAAACTAGAGCTTCAAGAGATAAAAATCACTCCTAAATGGTTCCTTCCAAGAGTTCCTTCATTTCCGTTATGAGCTCCAATTGAGCGAGAACATCCCAATCCAAACGAAGGGTGTCACCAAGGGGTTTGTTCTTAAGTAAATTATAGCGTTACGACCAGTATTCTTCTTTGAATTGAAGCATTGTATGCTCTATCGGAGGGAGAGTAGCTAATGGTTCAACAATTGCACCTTCTTGCATTGAAGATGATGCTGCATATTTGGATTTTCTTCGAACGGTAAGCTTTGTGCGATTTGCCATTGACTACCTGAGAAGAAACACCAAACCAAATCAAAAACGCGCATCCTTGCCACACGTAGTTCAAACGAAGATAGAGGGAGAAAGGATTAACAGTGAAGAATATTGAAAAAAATTCTCATTGGGACATTTAAACAAACATGTAGAGTGCATCCACAAAACTAGTTGGTGTAAAAGAAATGGTTAGCAAATGGAACCAACTAATTATACAATAGACCCACTACATTACAATCAACTTGAAAAGCAGGCGTCTCAACACATCAAAGATGCTAAATGACCCAAAATCACTCTCACAATGCTAACCCTAATTGACGTAATTGAATAATGATTATCAAATTGGCAAAGAAAATTTAGATATGAGAGATCATACAGGAATATCTAACCAGAAGAGGCATCATGAAGGCATTTAAATCTAGCAACACAAGGCAATTGTATATGTCTAATATGAAAAAATGAAATAAATTCTCAGACCAAATGCAAGTACCAATTCACAAAAGACCTAAATGTCGGGTAGCTAAACATGCCTAAACAATGATGAAAAATAAAGCATAAACAAGAGAGGACAGAAGAGAAAAAAAAAAGAAAAAAATTAGGAAAACTTACTTGGATCAGGAACGTGATGAGAAGATAGAGAGAAGAGGGAATATGAAATGAATATGTGTGGAAGTTTGTGAGTATTTACGAGGGTGTGTGTATGTTTTAATAAATTATGTAGGGCATGTGCTGAGTCATGTAGGTGCTGGGCGAACACAGGTTGGGACACGACTGTATCCCACACCCGTGTAACTCTCTATTGGTAGTGCTTTACTTGGGCGAACACGGGCTGGGACACGATCGTGTCCCACGCCCGTGTAACTCTCTGTGTTCGGGCGTTAATACTGGATACACATGGGCTGGGACACAACCGTGTCCCACGCCCATGTAACTTTCTATGTTCGGGCGGCATATCGCTAGGCACACATGGGTTGGGACACAACCGTATCCCACACCCGTGTAACTTTCTATGTTCGAACGGCATATCGTTGGGCGCATATGGGCTGGGATACAACCGCGTCCCATGCCCATGTAACTTTCTGTATCTGGACGACATACCACTGGGCGCACATAGGCTAGGACACAATCGTGTCCCACGCCCGTATAACTTTCTGTGGGTGTTAGTTCATTGAAGGGGCCTGGATGGACACGGGCTGGGACACGACTGCATCCCATGCCCGTATAACTTTCTGTTCTGTTTTTTTTTTTTTTAACCTAAATTCATGAATTTAAAAATACAAGAAACTAAAAAAAATTAAAAGTACTTAAACTAGAAAAATAAGACAAAGAAAACTAAGGAGAAAAAAAAAATGAAACTAAAAAGAAAAGATTAGGACTAAAATTGAAACAAATAAAAGAAGCAAAGCTAGATAAAAGAAAAAGAAAATGGAACAAACTAAAAGAACTAAAGTGTGAGCAAAGTTAGACATGGGTTGCCTCCCAAGAAGCGCTATAGTTAACGTCGATAGCTCGACGGGATACGTCTTCTCATGATAGTTCGGTCGAGTGGAGATAAAACTCCTCTCATCCAACATGCTCCAAGTTTCCACTCAAGTATAACTTCAATCGTTGCCCATTTACCTTGAATGTGCCTTTCTCCGAGTGTGTAACTTCAATAGTGGTATTTTTTGGCCCTTTCTTTATATAATTTGGAGTTCTCATATGCTTTCGCTTGCCATTCCTCTAGCTCATTCAATTAAAGTTTCCTGTGAAAACCTACATGCTCAAAATCAGCATTAGCACTCTTAATTGCCCTATAAGCCTTATGTTCAATCTCTACTGGTAAATGACAAGCCTTCCCATATACAAGTCGGTAAGGTATGGTCCCTAGTGGGGTTTTGTAAGCGGTTCTGTATGCCCATAGAGCGTCATCCAACTTTTCTGACCAATCTCTCCTATAATACTCTATGGTTTTTTTATGAATTCGCTTAAGATTGTGATTGGCAACTTCCACTTGGCCACTACTTTGGGGGTAGTACGAGGTGGCTATTCTATGTGACGCTTCAACACTTGGTCGAGTTAGGCATTACAAAAGTGGGTTCCCCTATCACTTATAATTGTCCTAGGGGTGCCAAATCGAGAAAATAGGCCTTTCAAAAATTTTTTTACTACCCTAGCATCATTAGTAGGTAGGGCTTTAGCTTCTACTCACTTAGAGACGTAGTCAATAGCTATTAGGATATATTTATTTCCATTTGAGTTCGGGAAAGGACCCATGAAATCGATCCCCTACACATCGAATACCTCAACCTCGATGATGGGGTTTTGTGGCATTTCATCCTTACGGGATATATTCCCTACTCGTTGACAACGATCACAAATCTCAACGTATTTTTGGGCATCTTTAAATAAGGTAAGCCAATAAAATCCAGCCTCTAGGATCTTATGAGTTGTCCTATTGGCATTATGATGTCCACCCATAAGCCTCGAATGATAGTGGCTCAAAATTCTCCATCCTTCAAGGTGTAGAACACACCTTCGAATAACATGATCTGCACATACTTTAAACAGGTAAGGATCATCCCAAAAATAATGTTTCACATCAGAAAAAAAATTTCTTCTTTTACTGGTGTGGAAGTCCCTTTGGTATAATCCTAGCAGCTAAAAAATTAGCAATATCCGCGAACCAAGAAATTTCCATATCACTTACCTAGGCGATGGCATAGAGTTGCTCCTTAGGGAATTCATCTTTGATCTCATTCTCATCGAGCATTTCCAAGCTTAGATTCTCCAATCGAGATAGGTGATCTGCTGCTAAATTTTCAGCGCCTTTTTTATCTTTGATCGCCACATCAAACTCTTGTAGCAATAAGATCTACCTAATCAATCTTGGCTTTACATCTAGTTTTGCTAACAAGTACCTAAGAGTAGAATGATCAATGTAAATAATCACTTTAGATAGAAGCAAATAAGAGTGAAACTTATCAAAGGCAAAAACAATTACTAGCAACTCTTTTTCTGTAGTAGTATAGTCCTCTTGAGTATTAGTAAGAGTTTTGCTAGCATAGTGAATTGGTTGAAAGTGCTTATCCCGCCTTTGCCCCAACACTGCCCCGACTGCATGATCACTTGCGTCACACATAAGTTCAAAGGGAAGTGCCTAATTAGGTACTGCCATGATTGGAGCATTGGTAAGTTTCTTTTTAAGGATATTAAAAGCTTTCAAACACTCCTGAGAGAAAACATAAGGCACATCCTTCTCTAATAACTTAGTCAAAGGTCGGGCAATTTTCGAGAAGTCCTTGATAAATCGCCTATAAAAACCTACATGTCCTAAAAAGCTTCTTATGGCCTTAACCGAAGTTAGAGATGGGAGTCTTACAATTGCATCCACTTTAGCAGTATCCACCTCAACTCCTCGATATGAGATCTTATGGCCCAGCACAATACGCTCTTATACCATGAAGTGGCACTTCTCCCAATTGAGGACAAGATTGGTCTCTTTACACCTAGTAAGTATCCTGTCCAAATTATTCAAACAATGGTCAAATGAGTTGCCAAAAACTGAAAAATCATCCATAAATACCTCCATTATGTCCTCAATCAAATCATTAAAAATGGTTGACATGCATCACTGGAATGTAGCAGGTGCATTGCAAAGACCAAAAGGCATTTTGTGGTAAGCAAAGGTGCCATAAGGACAAGTGAAAGTGGTCTTCTCTTGATCTTTCGGTGCAATAGGTATCTAAAAATAACTAGATAAGTCATTTAGAAAACAATAAAACATATATCTAGCTAGTCATTCAATCATTTGATCAATAAAAGGTAAGGGGAAATGGTCCTTACGTATAGCATCATTTAACTTTCCATAATCGATACATACACGACAACCTGTTACCGTTCTCATTGGGATCAATTCATTCTTTTCATTAAGAACTACTGTCATCCCACTTTTTTTTGGAACAACTTGCACTGGACTCACCCATGAGCTATCAGAGATAGGATATATCATACCTGCATCAAGGAGTTTGATAACTTCCTTTTTTACTACCTCTTTCATGTTTGGATTCAAGCGTCTCTAGGGCTATACAATTGGCTTGTGGTCTTCTTCCATTAAAATCTTATGAGTACAAAAGGAGGGATTGATACCTCGAATATCGGATATTTTCCAAGCAATGGCCCTCTTATGCTCCTTAAGTACTTTCAACGACCTTTCTCTCTGTTCTTCTTCTAAATTAGATGCTATAATTACCGGTAACTTAGAGTCCTTCTCTAAGAAGGCATATTCCAAGTAATCAGGTAATTGCTTTAACTTCAATACTGGTGGCTCCTCAATCGAAGGTTTTAACTATGCTTCCTTCCTCTTTTCAAACTCTTCAAACCCTTTCTCAAAAGAGGTAGGTTTATTTGCCTCCAGTTAAGCTACCATCTCGGATTTGACAGGATCTTCCGAAGCTTCTTCCATGCCTAATTGCAAGCAACTCTCCAACGAATCCTTAAGAAGAACTTCCTGTATATAACTTGAAACAAAAGTGTTAGTAACATCCAAAAGGTAGCAAGTATCATCCTAATCGACAGACTTTTTCATAGTCTCCGAAATTTTAAACATGATCTCTTCATCTCCTACTCAAAGAATGAGCTTGCCATCACTAACATCAATGATAGCCCTAGCAGTAGCTAAGAATGGTCTACCTAGGATAAGGGGCAACTTAAAATCTTCATCCATATCCAATATCACAAAGTCAACTGGAAAAATAAATTTACCCACTTGGACTAATACATCCTCAATAATGCCTCTAGGATACGTCACAGATCTATCAGCTAATTGCAAGCTCATGTGTATGGGCTTAGGTTCCCCTAATCCTAGTTTCTTAAAAAATTTATAAGGCATTAAATTGATGCTAGCACCCAAATCAGCTAAAGCTTTGTCAATTAACAAGTTAACAATATGACAAGGAACTGTAAAACTTCCTGGGTCTTTTAGCTTCTTGGGCAACTTGTTTTGCACGATCGCTAAACACTCTTCATCTAAGATGACTGTAGAAAGCTCCTCAAGCTTCCTCTTGTTGGATAACAAATCTTTCAAGAACTTAGCGTACTTCGGCATTTATGACAAGGCATCAATGAAAGGTAAGTTAATATGCAGATGTTTGAAAAGGTCAAGGAACTTACTAAATTGTTGGTCATTGTGATCTTGCTTGAGTCTTTGGGGATATGGGATAGGTGGTTGATATTCCTTCACCTTAGATGACTCTACATCTTCCGTTGCTTTCATCCCCTCCTTGCTCTTACCAGTCTCCTCGCTAACCTTCCTCTTGGCATGCAACTCCTTCCCACTTCGAAGTGTCACTACCTTGACATGTTCCTTTGGATTGGGTTCTGTATTCCCCGGTAGTGTTCCCTGTGGTCTTTTAGAGATTAGCTTCGCAAGTTGACCAATTTGGTTCTTAAGGTTGCGATTGGAAGCCTCTTAATTCCTCAATGATGATTCAATGTTGGATAAGTAAGCCTCATTGCCTTGAATATGTTTTGTAAAAAGTTCTTCTACATTGGACTTCTTTTCTTAAGGAAGAGGAGGTAGGAATGGTCTTTGAAATCTAAGTGAGCCAAAGTTGGTCTTCTACTAGCCTTGGTTTTGATTTCCCCATGAGAAATTGGGGTGATACCTCCATCTAGGATTATAAGTGTTGCTGTAGGGGTTATTTTGTTGCTTAGGTGGATTTCCTAGATAATCTACCTATTCCAATTGCTCTTGTGCTCCGTAACCCTGCATACCAAAGTCACTTACATCCGATTGTACTTGTTGAGGGCCAACAGAGAGTGCATCAATCTTCTTACTCAACAGGTCCACTTTGGCTGCCAAAGCAGTGGTCAAGTCCACATCATAAATTCCCATAACCTTTTGCTTAGCTCTAGTGCTTTCCCACTGATAATTGTTCATCGCTATTCCTTCAATTAGGTTTTGTGCTTGCTCAGGTGTCTTTGTGTTCAAAGTACCTCCTGCGAATGCATCAATCATCTGTCTCATAGATAAATTGAGACCATTATAGAAAGTCTGAATCTGCATCCATAGTAGGAGGCCATGATGTGGGCACCTCCTGAGCAAGTCCTTGAACCACTCCCAACTGTCATATAGAGTCTCCGCTTCCAATTGAGAAAAATAAGAAATATCATTCTGAAGTTTAGCGGTCTTCGCAGGTGGGAAATACTTCTCTAAAAATTTCTCTACCAATTCATTCTAAGTTGTGATTGAATTTCGTGGTGGAGAGTTCAACCACTATTTTGCTCTACCCCTCAAGGAAAAAGGAAATAGCTGCATTCGAATGGCATCATCCGTGGCTTCGTTAATTTTAAATGTATCACAAATCTCTAGAAAGCTAGAGATGTGGGCATTAGGATCTTCATCTTGGAGACCATCAAACTGAACATATTATTGCACCATTTGTATGATGTTAGGTGCAATTTGGAAGTTATTAGCTGCAACGGTTGGCCTTGCAATATTAGAGTCAGCTCCAATAAGTGTAGGCCTTAAATAGTCGGACATGGTCCGATTTGCTTCATTACCATTGTTAGCCATGTGTGGTGGATCTTCTTGCTCGATGAATTGAGTGTTAACCTCTTCACCCTCTTCCTTAATCTCAATGATTGACTCGTCTTCTATGGTAGCCACAATTTGTCTAGGTCGCAATCTCAAATTTTAAAGGACAATTCTCTCAATTTCAGGATCAAGTTCTACCAAATCTTTCGGGTTGCTTCGGGTCATGCACTATAAGGGCAAGAAATACAGAATCAATTGCAACTCTAGGTAATAAAAATAAACAATGAAAACAAAAGAAAGAAAAAAATGGTCAAAGTAATAAAGCAACTAGTGTTCTTAATATCGAAAATCCCTAACAACGGCGCCAAAAACTTGATATCAGGCAAGTGCACCAATCAATTTTAATATAGTGGATGTGAGTCCGAGTCCGAGTCCGAGTCCATCCCTCAGAGACTTCGAGTACTAATATTAACCTTAACTCTATTATCTAACCGGAAAATTGTAATGAGTTGAATGAATTAAAAATACTAAAATTAACAAACTAACCTAATTATGAGACTTGATTAAGCAATTTAGAAAACGATAGAATTAAGAACGACTTCAAGAAAGCAAACAATGTATTTAGGAATTATTTCCCCTAGTGTTTAACATGTGACCGCTTAAAATGTATCCAATTCAATATCTATTATTCTTGATTGGAGGGATTCACAATTAAAGTTAATACCTTTCTCAAGCATATTAACCCTAATCCTAAATTATTTACCGGAATCTCTTCACTTAGTAATATAATTTAGAATTGCATTAATATATAATGAATTCCCATACAAAAAAACAACTTTCCGGAAGAAACATGTATCTTATCTCTAAGTACACATATAATTCTCTCCAATTATGTCAAGATATCTCATTACACATGTGATTTCTCAATCGTCATCTATAATATCATAGATTGATACTCTAGAAATATCAATTATCAATTAAATAACATAATTGAATCAAGAAAAGATAGAAATTTTATTGAAAATTATTAATCAATCTAATAGTCACATAAAACCCTAAGTTCCATAATCCTAAATACAAGAATCTTAAGCTATCATAATGAAACTAAAAACGAATTGCAACAAAATCAATAAATAAAACATGAAAAACCCCTTTTGTTGATGATGAGTCTCTTCAATCTTGAAGTTGGGTGTTACTTTCGCCTTTTTCCTCTTCTTCTCTTTAAGTCTCTTCACTTCTCGAGTGTCCAATCTTGTATGCGAAACCCTAGTATGTCCTTTTATAATGTACTGTAAGGTTTTCGTTTTCATCACCAGACACGGCCTGGGACACAGTCGTATCCTCAGGTCGTGTAATTTTCTGACCTTGGCAAATCTTCCTGGATGGATACAGCCTGGCGACATAGTTGTGTCTCAGACTGTATAATTTCAAAACTTCATAACTCATTCATTTGAACTCCAAATTGGGTGAAACTTGATTGCTTTTCTTCGTTTTCAATCCAAGAACGCATTCAAACCTTGAAATCAAAATTTTACTCAATTAAGTATCAATTTCTTTAAAGAAAACCAAAGATGTAAGGGAAATACTATAAAATCACCATGTGAAATGTATTTAAAATAAGAGTTATCATATCCCAAATTGCTCCGCACGTGAGCTATTGATCAGGGAAGCTCATAGCTAAGGATTATCTAATCATTTCGGGGAGATCAAGATAGCCAATCTGTTGAAGGAAAACTTTTATTTGCCTGATTTGGCTAAGGATGTCCATAAGGTGGTTATGTGTTGTAAGGTATAGAAGTGAGCTAAGGGGAAAAGAGAACCCTATGGAGAGTACATGCCCTTATCAACGCCAACCTCACCTTAGGCCGACCTCAGTATGGACTTTGTCTTAAGGTTACCTCGAATACCCCGAAGAAAAGATTCTATATTTGTTGTCGTAGACGACTTCATCAAAAATGGCACACTTCATCCCATGCCATCGAATTAACGATGCTTTATGTAATGTTGATATGTTTTTGCAAGAGGTTATCCAACTACATGGGGTACCAAAGACTATTATCTTAGATCGGAACACAAAATTTTTGAGCTATTTTTAGAAGACTTTTTAGAGAAGGCTTAGAATTAAACATGTATTCAACTCCAATAGTTACCCTCAAACTAATGGCTAAACTGAAGTGGTAAACAAGATGCTAGGCAATTTACTCAAAGCTATTGTAGGAAAGAACTTAAGAGATTAAGATTTATGCCTACCAGTTATAGAGTTTGCATACAACCGAACTATCCATAGCACTATTGGGAAGACCCCATTTGAGGTCATTTATGGCCTTAACCCCACTATTCCATTGGATATGATCAGCACCCCAGCAACTACTAAAGAAAGTCAATTCGAAGTTAACTGAGCCTAAGAATTGCATGAGCTACACCAATCTATAACCAAGAAGATTGCCAAGTTCAATCAGTGACAGTAAGAAATTGGTAATCGAGGCCGTCGAACTTTTTCTTTCAACCTAAGAGACTTGGTATAGATACATCTCAACCGAGAATGATTCCCATACTTGAGACAAAATAAGCTATCTCTTCAAGCTAACGGTCCGTTCAAGGTCTTAAAGAAAATCAACTGCAATGCTTATCAAATCAAGTTGCCTAGTGACTATGGTGTTTCTTCCACCTTCAATGTATCTGATCAAATCCCTCACCAACCAATAGAAGAAGCCCCCACATGTGCCCCAAAAGAAGAAGTAGAAACCAATCTAGATTTGAGGACAAATCTTTCTAACCCCTAAGCAAATAGTAGGAATCAAACCCTTAGATCGATCACGCGTAGCCGAGTTAAAGGGCTCCAAAAACTCTCTCGAAAGGTACTAGCCTAAGGCCATAGTCAAGGCGAAGATGCCTATCTCAAGTTGGTCTCCTACCAACCTGACTATCAGATCCTTACTTGTATCAAATCCGCCCCTATTCAGCAACGATGCTTTATCTTACAAGACAGCCCAAGAATAGCCGAAGTGAGCTCCCGATCCGACCACAGGCATCCAATCCTGAATCCAATTGATTTCTCTTTAGTAGAACTAATTGGTCTCTAGCATGGTCCAAATCAAGTCAGCATATAACTGCCAACACTTTCTATTTTGCCTACTTTATATCATAATCCTAACTCCCATCCATTACATGACATGTATCTTCTGGTACAATCTTTCTAAAAGGATTCTTCACTTTTTTTTGCATTGAATATTCTTTGTCTCTTTTACCTTTTTTAGTATGTTTCATGTAACCTAATTGTAGAATACCTTTTTGTCTTTTCATACATGTAAAGTAACCCTAGTGGATGGGTATATAAGCCCCCACTTCTTATATGTAGACAATCAACTAATTAATATAGAATTACTTATGTTGAGTAACCTTAGTGTTCCCGTTATAATTCAACTCTTATCTATTCCCTTTAGCAAAGAGTAGTGGTGAGTGACCCTTCAGTTTGAATCGGTATGTCATATCCAGCGGATTGTAGGCTAAGTAAGATCAAGTGGTGTGTCATACTCATTCGATAGCTGTCGGGACTTTGCTAACTTTTTCTCTATTTGTTATTGGTTTGCTTCATTATGGTGCTTCTTTGTTTGTCTGACCCTAGAGATGCATCAATTAGGAAGGAATTTTCACCCTAATAGCGAACTTAGCCAACCTCTAAGAGATCAGAAGAGACTGATTCCAACTTTTGTTGATCACATCCCCCTTAAGCAACCTACCTCTAATATTTTGATAAAGGTACATAACTAAGGCTTCCTGGCTTGGCCTAAAAGAATGAAGAATAATACTATAAGGAAGAACTCTATTAAGTATTGCAATTTTCACGGAGATCAATGGCATAATATGGTTGAGTGCATACATTTGAAAAATGCACTAGAGGATGTTGTTCAAAGGGAATACTCGAAGAAGTTTATGGCCAATAGAGAAGAGTGTATTGAGTAATGTACGCAAAGGAGGAGAAATGAATAATAACCCTTGAATGTGGAGGCCTAAACTAATAATCGGGAATTGGTGGCGCAAAATAATGAAAAGGGGGATAACCAAGCTCCTCAAGGTGTTATTAATGTAATCTTTAGTGAAACAATAGGAGGGAATACTCTATGTACAACAAATTCATTGGATGCATAAGGAGATCATATGTTGAATTTTAGAGGAAAGAAACATAGGATTGATGATATGATAGTGTTCTCGGAGAAGGATATGTACAGAATTCAATTCCCACATGATGATGCTTTGGTCATTACAACTCGGCTATTAGATTTTGAGGTTAAGAAGGTAATGGTGGATACAAGGAGTTCAACTAACACCATTTTCAAGCACACATTTGATCAAATGTAGCCGTACGAGTATAGTTTGTATGGGTTTAACGACCAACTAATTAAGGTGTAAGGAGTGGTTACCCTAACCTTACAGATCAAGGATGATGAGAACATAATTGAAAAGGAGGTTGATTTTGTAATAATAGATTGGCCATTGCCTTAAATGGCATAATGGATCAACCTTCCATCAACATATTTAAGATGCTAACGTCAATTGCCCATCAAAAGGCGAAATTTCCCACCACCGCATAGATAGGAACATGCTATGGAGACCAACGACTCACTCAAGCTCTATATCTAAAGGCTAAGGAAAAGGATCAAGTGTACACCAATGAGCAAAGTTTAAGCAATCAAATGAAAGTAAGAGGAGAACCTACGAAGGAAACATTGACAATTTAGCATGGAAATAACCCTAAGCATGTAACAAAGGTTGGAGCTAATATGCCAACAAACCTAAGGGAAAGTATGGTACGATTCCTCTAAGCTAATAAAGACATCTTCATTTGGTCACCCTCTAACATGCTTGGGATACTTGAAGTGGTTATCACCCACAAATTGAATATCAACCTAAGTATGAAGGTCGTACAGTAGGGAAAAAAAAAAGATATATTACTCTAGAGAGAAGCCGCGATAAAGGAGGAGGTGCAAAAGTTATTAAAGGTAGATTTTATTCAGGAGGAGCCTTATCTTACATGGCTCACGAATTGTGTTTTGGTGAAGGAGGAGAATGGGAAATGGATGATGTCCATCAATTTCACTTATTTAAATAAAGCACGCCTAAAGGATTGTTTTCCACTACCTTAAATAGATCATATGGTTGGTTTAACCTCAAGACATGCCCTGTTAAGTTTTATGGATGTGTTTACTGCGTACAATCAAATCAAGATGCATCCCTCTGACCAGGCACACACCTCTTTAATTACTAACTTTGGAACTAATTGTTACGAAGTTATGCCATTTAGGTTAAAGAATACAAGAGCTACGTATCAAATAATGGTTACAAAAATGTTCAAACCTCAAATACATAGAAATATTGAGGTTTATGTAGACAACATGATAGTGAAGAGTAAAATGAACAATGACCACCAAGAGACCTTTAACACACTGAGGAGATATAATATGAAGTTAAATCGACAATGCAAAATTGAGGCCAATCTAGAGAAGATTCAGGCCGTATTTGACATAGAGTCACCTAAGTCAATGAAGGAGTTCCAAAGGCTAACTGGTCATGTGGCAGTGCTAAATGGCCTTATCTTTAAGAGTACTAAAAAATGTGTAGATTTTTTTTTAAGTTTTAAGGAATCAGTTTGAGCTTCAATAGACTGAGGATTATAAGAAGGCTTTTAACTCCTTAAAGGTGTGCGTGACGAAACCCCCGATCTTATCAAAGCCTGTTGAAGGAGAGACTCTTTGCTTATACTTAAGTGATCGGGCTCTCTCTTCCATGCTAGTACAAATAGAAGGGTGGATGCATAGGCCTACCTATTATGTAAGTCATATTTTACAAAGCCCAAAGTTGAGATATACAAAGTTAGAAAAAGTTTGTTTTAGCCATTGTTATGGAAACCAAGAAACTCTGACCTTATTTTGAAGCTCACCAAGTCATAGTTACTACTAAAGTAAGCCATACATAAGCTCGATGGTTCAGGACAAATGGTGAAATATGCCTTAAAGCTTTATGCTCTCGAGAAACAATACCAACGTAAAGAAGCATGTAAGGCTCAAGATCTAAACCTTGAATATAATGAAATTATCTCCTAAGCTAACTTAGATACTATTCACGAGATGCAAACATTGGCCAAAGCTCATCTCACTGCTTAACAGTAAAGAGTAGCTCGATATTATGATAAGCAAGTCAAGCATAAGTGCTTCTAACCTAATGAGTTAGTCTGTAAGAAATTTGAAGCATTAAGAGCAAGAGAATGCCAACAGAAACTCATCCCTGCTTAGGAGGATCTTGTTAGAGTGAAAGAGGTGGTAAGGAATGGACATGCCTATAAGCTAGAGAGGCTTGATGGTCAACTGATCCCTAAGGCGTAAAGTGTTGACAACCTCATACCTTGCTTTAAGTCTAGAAGTTAGAAGAAGAAAAGAAGATGTATTTGTTTGTCTATCTATGTGTTTTCTTATTATCACATTATGATGATGGTGTTTGTGTGACTCATGGTCTATTTGTAGGTAGAACTATTCCACATATTTGGAATGCTTATTTTTTTACGATTGGTGTTATCTATTTGTTTCTTTATGTAATGTAAGTATGTTCTGAAAGGTTAAAGCTAATAGACCAACTTAGTTTATTACCAATATTGCATATAATGAAGTATTGGTTTGTTGTCCGACATTGCTCTATTTCATACTTTCCTTTATCTTGTTGCAAGGCTTGTTACTAAAGTATAATATAATGGTAAACAAAGAAACAATCTTCAACCAATCTCTTTAATAAGAAAAGGCCTTAAAAGTTTCTAAGCCTTAATAAAGGGCAATGAGTAAACTATAAAGCACTAAGTCCCTAAGTCCTATATCCAATAAGTGATAGGAAAAGGTTATCTATAGATCTCTAAGTCCTAAGAAAGGACAGCAAGACTTGAAAGCCTCAAGCCCTTGTAAGAGCGACAAGCATGGTAGCTATAAATCCTTTTAAGGATGACAAGCTCATACATATCCTTAAGTCCTTAGTTGACCATAGGAATAATACTCTAAGTCTAATGAATAGGTGACAAGCTATTCAAAACTGAATCGCTTTAAGTTTAGTAAATTAACAATGAGCTATTCAGAAGCCTTAATCTATTAACTAGTGACAAGCTTAAAAGTCTGAAACTTATCACGATAAGCAACCAACTAACCAAAATCCTTAAGGCACGAATGCACCATGCCTAAACAAATACTTTGCTATCATTATGAAGCTTCTAAATCAAGGGCATAGGGATCTCACCAAGGATTCTCAAGTTACTAAAGTAATGTAATGAAACAAGTTAAACGATGAGAAAATTGAACCAATTGATTAATGCAATAAAAATTCATTGCAAAAGTTAACAAACAGCTATACAAATACTCAAAAGTGCAAGAATGATCCAAAGTTCAAAAGGAAAATGAAAAAGAAGTCTTGAAAGAGTCATTACATCACATAAAGGCCAACATACCAACCTAAGTACTAGACTTTATCAAGAGAAATAAAATGAACAAATAAAATATCATTTTTCTAGAACTTAAGTAATGGTAGTGTCTTGGACATCAAGGTCTTTAGCAGGCTTAGGTTGAGGATTGGTTGAAAGATTAGGAGCAAGCATTTCAAGGACCTCAGGAGCCTTATTTTGTTATTACATGTTAGTGGAATCAGTTATAAGGGTACCTACATCCTCACTTGGCTATTCCTCTATTTCAGTCTCACTAATGTTGGCCTCCTCAACAAAGGTCTCATTCTCTTACACTTGATAAGTGAAGTTCAATCAATTAAGATCATTCTCGAGATGATGGATTGAGATCTACCCTCATGCTAATTGATTCCATCTAATACCTTTGGGCACATTAAGCCTTTATATTCTTCGCTCTCCAATATGTCTTGATATGCCTTGTTATAAGCCATCTAATATATAGTGCTTTGCTCCTTAGCATTAGCCATCTTTATCTCTAACTCCTCATAAGAGCTTTGTAAGTGAGCAATCTACCTGGTGTGTTTACTCTTGAGGGATTCAACCTCGTTTTATGTCCCTTAGAGATTGGTAACAAGTTGAGAGCTCTTCTTCTACTCTTTTTCTAAAGCTATCTCCTTTTCCTCCTAAGCTTTAGCTTCTTTCTTAGCCTTCTCATTCTAAGCCTTAAGCTCCTCCTCAACATTTCCCTTCTCCTGTTCTAGTTTAGCTCTCTCGGTACCCCACTTTTTTGGAAGATTCTTCTTTTTAGCTTCCATACTAGCTACTTGATTCTTTGCTTCTTCAACAATCTAAAAAGGAAAAAGAAGGGAAACTATGAGTTTAAGTGAATCAAAAGAAAATATAAGATAGATCGGAATAGGGAATTTATGGGATTCATTTCCTTAATAAGAGCCTCTACAATCATCATTAGTCATTGGGAGTTCTAAGAGATTAGAAAGAAGTTAGGGTTAAATAATAAGTTTAACAAGTCTAAGCTTACAAGATAAAAAAAGACTTACATAATAGTGGCTAAAGATAGCAAAACATAGTAAGCCATCAAACCTAGAGTTTTGGCAAAGCTTGACCATGTTGGTTAAAGGTTAAACATCACTGGGAAGACTAATTCCCTTAATCATTTCTAATGCTACTCAACCAATCCCTAAGGCATGGTCAATAGTGTTAACATTCTAGGAGGGAAAGAATTGTAATACCTCAATATTTTGCTTTTGGGGTAGAGTAATTGAGCTTGGAATTTTGAAGGGGGCTTCTCTTCCTTCATTAGGGATTTTAGAGCTGCCACTTGGTAACCTTCCTTTTCATAACACACTACAAGAATTTCAATTATGGGCAACATTTAATGAACGTCGCTAAACATCTAATAATCAGCGATATTTACACATTACCATATGTATTTATTGGCAACGTTTAATTGTCGCTAATATGTATTTAGTATGTTAGATGGACATCACAAATATAGCAAAAAAGAGACCAATGGCGGCATTTAAATATGGTTATTTTTTAACATTATGCAACGTTTAAACGTAATTACACAATTTCCCACCAGTGAAATTTTTGAAAAAGTAATATATTATCTATGTTTAAACGTAGTTATATTACAATAATTAGTGCCATTTAAATGTACTTATCTATAATCATTGGCGACATTTAAACGTAAGTATACGTTTTCCATGCAATAAAAACATTACTAAGATATACAACATCGCTATGTTTAAATGCAACTATTAATTACTATCAACTAAGTTTAAACGTAGTTATTTTTATCATTGGGCGATGTTTAAACATGGTTATTTTTATCTTTGGACAACGTTTAAACATGGTTATTTTAATCCTTGGGCAACATTTAAACGTAGTTATTTATTTTTCTCATTAATCAAAATACTAAAGAAATTTTATAGTAGCTACATTTATACATGGCTAATGAAGATAAATGGCTATGTTTAAACATTGTAAAATTTATCCTATTAGTTATGTTTTAGCATATCCAATAATGACAACAATCATCACTTTGCCTTATTTTGACGTCACTATTTGATTTATTACCTATAAACGTGGCAATTATGATGCCATAAGGTTTTTATATACATAGATATATTTACATTATAAAAAAAGAACACGCTTTCTTTCAAAGCACTCATATTAATATTATAAAAGATAATACACTTTCTTTTGAAGTGCTCATATTAATCAATGTACAGATACTATTTTATTTAGCATAACAATGTAAAACAATTAACAGATTTATTCTCTAAAAGTATTTTAATACATTTAACAAAACAAAACTTAAAATATGTAAGCTTAGAAGCTAATGCAGGCTTTGATGGAGGAACATCGTTTTCATCATTGTTTCATAAAGGAACATCGCTTTGTTTAAATCTTGCATTATAATAAGATAAAACTATTTAAAAAAAAAAAATCAGGAAAGAATGAAAACTAATAAAGGTTTTTGACAATTTATCTTGATTGTTGGGTATATTCCCCCTAAGTTGTATAATTGCTTAAGTAAGTATAGATAGCTACAAAGTATTTATATTAAGTCAAAATTTCGTATTTACAATAGTATAGTAGTAAACTTAGAAGCTAATTTAGGCTTTGATTCTAAAACATGAAAACCAATCACTATTTTAAACCTTGGTTATTGATTATATAAGATAATATCTTACTTATGCTAATAATAAAAACTAGCTTGTAGAAAAGAAGAGACATCCTTATAAGTAAGAATCTACTCATAAGGGCTCAATGATCCCCAAAGTCTAGATACCCATTCTAATCAAGTAGAAATGCTTTTTAAAAGTAACTTATTATACTTAATAGATTGTAAGTTTTAACAATAATAAATCATTTCACATTCAACACAATAAGTAAACCTTTAAACATGAAATAAAGATTGGGTCCTCTAGTAAAGTGAGATATTAACATGGAATTTTTTTGTTCATCTTATTCTATAAACTATTTGAAGTCTTTTCTTCTTCTAAAAATATCTTAAACTTATTGAGTGCATAATAATGATTGTACAGAAATTAATCACAATCCCACACAATAACCTTAGACAATCACCTACCAACACATGTCCTAAGAAAAAGACTTGTCAAGCCAAGTACACCAACCATAATGTCGTTCATTATTTCACCTTCCATAAAAACTTCTTTTCCTTGACAATTCTCATAACTAATTATATATATTTTTTATAAAGATAACCAACTAATTTCATCTTATGAACTCAATAGATAGATGTCCAATAATGAGCATCCAACATCATTTCTTGTTCCACTAACCATAAAAAACCAAAATACCTTTAGCAAAACCAAAGAGCATAAGAGCAAATCTAAACAATCTGCTTGGCTTAAAAACTCTTATTTCTTGAAACTCTTATTTTTTGGAATTTTATTAACCAGTGAAAGAAAGGAATAAAAAATGTGAAAATTTCTTAAATGTATAATTTCACAAGATATAGATAATTTCATTTTACTCTTGTGCTTATTTAGCAATAGTAAGAACATCATGTGAAGAGAATATACAACTACTATCATCCTGGTTTGTAAATTCTCTTATCGAAGAGATTATCAAGTATAGAATCTACCTCTACTATTAATATATTCAAAATACCTTGGTGCAAGCATAATATAATACCCTATCCCATAGAAACCAAAATTGTGATTTACAGCAGAAGAGTTAAAGCAATTTCCAAGCATTGAAACTAAAATATATTTACTCGTTGGTCTTGACTATCAAACCTTTACTATAGTTGTTTGCATTGTTCTTGTTCTTGTTCTTGTTCTTGTTCTTCTTTAAGCTATGTTAGTACCACTTACAACTGTTCTCGCAACTCTTAGTCATATTTTTGTCTTCTTGAAGATTTCCCAATCGCTAGTAGTCCATATCCCATACTAGGATGGTAGTCGGTCCACAACTAGGCATAAAAAAATTCATTAACTATCTCTTATGTAGTCTTCAATTTTTTAGAGTTTAGAGATTCTTCATACATCTTAACCATCTTCTCCTAAATTACAATAAAATACAAAAAAATTATTTATTTAAACAATTAGTTTGAAAAAAAAATAGATAAGATCTGATATATAGCTGACATCACTATTTAAGCTTTCTAAAATGTAGATTATTTATCTAAGTTATCAAAAACTAAACTTCCTTAATTGCTTATACTTCCATCTAATTTACACATTATTATACATTGATCAAGTAAAACGTTCTAGTAGACATTCAATACATATTTTAGTGTCATTTCATTAGTAAACTAAACAAAAACTTAACACCTATTCAATATACTACTATTGAAATTTTTCCATGTCTAGTGATTGTAGAAACAAGCAACCATATTACAAAATTATCATGCAACATATTTAAATCTCCATTACCCATTAACTTACATAATCTTCGATAACTTACTAAGAAATCCATCTACTACTACCATCAAGCTTTGGATCACAGTATCAGGTTTGCTTAAATAACTCTGTTGCATTAGGCGATTGTTGATTTCTAGCAATCTAATCAAACATAAAATATAGAGTTAAGAACTTAATCAATTTTAGCATTATATATGTAAATTATTTGAGATGCTTATGTAATCATTTCTTATACTCTCAAAAGATCTAGATCCAGACTTATGTAAATATTTTACTTTACTATAAGCAATTTTCCCATTCATTAACTTAGTTCTCTATATGTTAAAACAGCAACAAGTTGATGAGGTTATTTACTTAAAAACCTAAGGAAAAAAACAACTGTTATTAGAATTTACCTATCTTAATGAATCTCCAAAATCTAAAATCTCTCTTTTTTCTGTAATCTCGCTCTTCCATCGCTTTCTTGTATTTTTCCAAAATTCATCATTTAGAACCTCAAGTTAAGCTACATCACCAACTTTCATTCACTTAGTTTTAGTTTTGCAACAATGGTTTCTATGAATGATTCCCATCCATCGATCAGCAATATGGAACCTTTCTGGATCCTTTGTGACATCATCAATATTTAGCCATTTTTGCACATAAATGGAGAGGAGAGAAGAAAAAAGAATAATACACAAGTTATTAATAACTAACAAATTATCTACCAACTAAGAAGTAAAAACATACTGTTCAAATTAAACACCAAAGCAATCTAGTACAAAAAGTTAAAAAGTGTTATCAGGTATTGACACTAGCAAAAATATTTTTAAAAAATGTAGAAACATTTAGGTTACACACATAACACATTATAGTGGACATTAGAGCTCTTTTAACAAAGTATAACAAATACTACATAAAACATATGTGTACATTACACAATAAATTAAAAGAAGACCTTAAGAAACAATTTATCAAAGCAAGTTTTTAATATAAAAGAAAAGGTGTGAGACAATTATTCATAAGTTTATGCTCACACAACATATATATGTATATATATATATGCTTTTACTAATATAACCAATCATACCCATGGTCGATGTGAAAGGGCCCCTTAATGATTTTGTACATGTGTCTAGGATAATGAAGTTTATTAATGAAGTTTATTAATGAAGCATGTCAAGCTCTACTTTCAACTTATAACTCTTCTATATTAATTATTAAATTGCTCTAGTTAACATCTTCATCCTCTATTTAACTACGTTACCTTGTTTTTTAATGTATGACTATCTAAGATGTAGATTAAGATATCAATAATAAGAATCATGTGGTTAGCTATAATCGGGGAAAAAGGTTTTCTTATATGTATTTCATATAATATGGTGTCCTTACATTCATATACCATCACACACCACTTAATACCCATTAATAATATCTTTGATTGGAATCAAATTAATATTCATGATGCAAAATATCTATGCAATAAACCTACTACATGGAGATAACTCTTACTTATTTTCTTTCCCATGCACATTGTTTTTCTAAGAGTTCAAAGTTTCTCCAATTACTACTACAAAGTAGCAGCAAATCCTGGCATGCTAATCCTATTTTGAATGCCATCATAGATGACTATATAGATGATAATAGATGACTTCCATTTGTAGTAAACTCAATAGGCATTCTATCCTTACTTCTCTTCTTTTGTCTCTTTAATGTAAGTCTTCAATATGCACTTCTCCTACAAGTAGATGCCATTGAGCTACTTGCTACTACAAATATTGGTAAAAAAAATTTGTTAAGAAATTTAATTATTTTTGTGCACATACTTGCATAGATTACCTAAGGATCGAGAAGGATGAGAAGGAGGGCTACCACTCTATTTAGACATGTCAACTATATCATTGTTTGAGGCATTAGTTTGTATAGGTGCATTTTGTCCAACTTCATCCTGTATAGAGGTATTGCATTCACTATGTTGATTTATGTAGGCATTTGCTATTGCATCATTATGCACCTCATGATCATTATGGTCAGTATCTAGCTCATCATGAATAAAGAGTTGGGTGTTTAGTCTTCCTCTTCCACCCCTTCTTCTTTGGATATTCTCTCATCCCTCAGCCATTAGATTTCTACCAAAAAAAAAGGGAGGGAAGGAGGGGAGGTATCATTTATAATTGTTAACATTAATGAAGTTAACATGATGGTCATAATTGAGGCAACCATGATTGACAATTAGTAAAGACATGAGTTAGAGAATTGTTAACAACTAAAAAGATATACTCCTCAATTGATTCTATTCACACTAAATTTCTAACCATAATTGGAAATGACTTAAAAATATACTTCTCCATTATTTATTTTTTCAATTGCCATAATGGAACAATAACTAATTCTTTATTTGTTAGCCTTATATGTTATTTGAACTAACATTCAATTTATTTTCATAAATAGATGATGCACATAAATGTCATAATCTAAGGACAATAAGATAAATATTAGGATAAATGATTAGAAACACAAATACTATAAAGATAAACATTAATACTTTGCATATATAAAATTAATAAATAAATAATCATACAATCATTGTTAATGCTATCATAGTCAACAAGTATATCATTAAGCACCTCATCTTCATCCTCATATTCACCAAATTCAACATTAACATCATGTTGTACTCAATCGGATGCTTGAATTATCCTTTATACTAATTCTCCAACAATTGTATCAAGGCATACATCATTTCTTAAGCACACATCTACATCACAATTGATTATTTGTAATCCCTCAATTCCTCTTTCATCATCCCTTATGAGAAATTCCTCCAAGTTATTATCCACCAATTGAGCTTCAACATCGATACAAAAAATTCACATTACCAATGAGAGAGTCTATGTTATAAGTATGTCAATGCTCAAAATGTTATGCTACATGCTAATTAGGGCCTAATTTGTTGTCTTCCAAAGTAGTAAATTTGTTTAACTTGTAATGTTAACACATAAGGGTCATTTTCATACTACATTTGAGTGACCTTAATACTTTTGATGTCATTATCAACTCTTACATTATGATACCTCTTGTTAATGTCCCATCACTTACATTTAAATAAAAAAACTCTTTTGTTCTGAACATAAGTGAGCTCATATATATGTATCAAAACCCCATAAAATTCTATCAACAACTGCATATCATCTTAGTTTCCTTCTACCAACACTCCACTGTTTTGGGTCTTCTTCCTACTATCAAATTCTGATATGTGGAAACATACAGCGTTATATACTAGTTTGTTGTATCTTTTGTATTATCCTATTGACAATGAATATAATGCGCTGATGACCAGATCATAACTCTCATATAACGAACTCATTTGCAAAATTAGTAAACAATGATTTTCTTTTTTTATAAGTTAAATAATTAACGTTTGGTCAATTTTCAATAACATAAAACTTAGCTTATGTTAGTTACCTTATTCATAAACCATTGACTAAATTCCTTTCTATGGCACCCATCTATGTCGTCACCATATTGTGACCTTAAAATAGCCTTATGTTCCCTATAATACATTTTTCACTTTTCTAAGTAATAACTTTGAAATAACACTATAGCATATAAATTGCACTTACTACATACTTACTCTAAATAAGGATGAATCTCATAGTAGTTGTTGATAATATACCATTTCATCACTTCAACCTCCTCATTTGATAATACAACATATGAGGGAAGAGAAATGAAACCAACCTGATTTGTGAAGACATCCGAGTTACCTTCTTTTGAGGAGTCAAAATTTCGTTTTGGACGATTAAATATTGTTTCAAAATCTTGTAAGTGAAGAGAACTCTAAGTCAAGCACTCATGAACAACATGAGCTTCTATAATTGAACCTTCTAGATGAGCTCTATTTCTAACAAATTGCTTTAAAGAGTCTAAATATTTACGCTCAAGAATTTAAATAGAGTGTCAAAAGCTTGAATCATAACATAAGAAAGTTAAAAGTTATTCTTAAGGCATACCTCTCGATAGAATACATCTACCCATATACAATAGGTCTAGTCATCAATGTTGCTCCAAGCAAGTAGATGGCTAAATGCACCATTATATCAAAAAATGCAAGACGGAAGATCAACTCTAGCTTACATAGTATAGTGACAATGTCATTTTGCATCTTTTCTATCTCATCAGCTTTCAAAAAACGTCCATAAAGCCTCTCAAAAAAGGTCCCAAGCTCAGTTGTAACCATAATAACTTCTTTGGGTAATATGCCACGAATACCTATCGATAACAATCTTTGAAGCAAGACATAACAATCATGAATTTTCATACCAAAAAGCTTTGACTCTAAGTTATTAACACACCTAACTATATGCGATGCATAACCATCGAGTAGCTTGACATTCTTAAAAACTTATAGAATAATCTCCTCTCTTTAGGACTTAATACATAGTTGGCACACGGCATTAGGTATTTGCCATAAGACAGCTTCGCAAAATGCAATTCCTTTCTAATGCAAAGTTTCTCTAGATTAAGTTGAGCTTTATAAGTGTCTTTTGTTTTTCCCTCAATCTCAAGAATCGTATTGACAATATTCTCACAAATGTTTTTCTTCAATATGCATAACATCCAAATTATGCCTAAGCATCAATTTTGACCAGTATGGCAATTGACAGAATATCGACTTTTTTGTCTAGTTGAACCTATCTGCATGATGGATTCTTCTAGCTTTGTCAAAATGCTTTCCCATAGGCACATCTGCTATGGATTGTAATTAGCAAAGTATATCATTACCGGAATACTCTACAAGTGCTTCACAATTAATATGCATTCCATCAAATTTCAAACTACATCTCTATCGATGGTTCTCCTCTAATCACATCCTAAAACCAATGTACCCAATCTTGTTATTAAGCCTCAATGATGATGTTCTATCTTCATATACAAGACAAGCACTGTATCCTTTTGTACTCCATCTAGACAAGTTCTCATATGCAGGAAAGTCATTGATGGTCTACATTAGAGCAGCATGCATTTTAAAAGAAGACTTTGAATATGCATCATATGCCCGTAATCTATTAACCCAAAGATCTTTCAATTCTTCAATTAAGGGCTATAAGAACACATGATCTCCTTCCCTAGTGCTTTACATCTTAGGATTAACAATGACATCATTACATACTCTTTCTTCATGCACATCCAAGGAGGTAGATTATATGTAATTAACAACACAGGCCACATGCTATATGATTGGTTCATAGGTCTACAAGGATTGAAACTATCACTAGCTAGCCCTATCCTGACATTATGATTGTCCCCTGCAAAATTAAATGTCAAATTTAACCCAAGATAACCCATCTGCAAGATGACCCATTAATTTGTCTTGTTTTTTATGTTCCTCTTAATGCTAGCGCATCTTTTGTGCAATTTTAAGGTTCATGAAAAAGCATTGCAACCTCAGTTTTACATGAAAGTAATGCAAAACCTTGTGAGAAATAACTTTCCTAAATCTATCAAACACTTAATACCTTAAGGTACCACAAGTGGGGCATTGTGTGAAATGCTTGTTACTGCCCTAAAAGCAAGCAACAATCATATTTGTAAGCATGAATATGTTGACAACCCATGCCCAACCCCCTCAAATACTTGTTCATATGATAATATAACTTAGGAAGGGATTCTTCATTTGGTATCATATTACACAAAAGTTGCAAAAGCACATCAAAAGACGTTGTACTCCACTTGTTATATACTTTTAACTAGAGAGGCTTCATTATAAAGGAGAATTTCAATAACTTACACCCTAGATAAAGCTCTTTCTGTGAGTTAACTCTTAATCCATCAACAAAGTCAGCTAGAATATCAAATCCATCTCTAGAGGTTGACCCTTCAACTTAATTATCAATAAATGTCTCTAAATCTTCAAGCATATAATCAAGCTCGTTAATGTCATCATCATTTGCCTTGTGATAACCCTCTTCAATATCGGGTCTCATTTTCCATTCTCTATGACGAAATCGACAATAAGGTTTTGTTGCTAATTCAATCGTGAGCTCCTCACCATGATAAATCCAACAACAGTACGTTACATCTATTCCATCTACAAGCAAGTCTACTTTATTACATGAACAACATGTGAGTTGGCATTTAAGCACTTCCTACATAGACATCTTAACTTTGTGTTTGTTCCATACTTCAAACTTAAGTTTGCAATGCAATGTCCACACTTCGTTGGTACTCTTCACTCTTAATGTCACAATCCATCCAACTCTTATCCATGATTCTAACATAAAGCAATACTCTATAAAAATAATAATCTAAGACATATAAAGCAATACTCTTGATAATTCTCCAAAGCATATATCTTTTTAAAAAAAATAAGAGAAAATTGCAAAATATAAGTTGTTTAAGCTCGAGCTTATCTAATATGTGCAAGTACATTTGTCATTATTCGTATTAGTTTTAATCCTAGCTTACGTTAAAAAGGGAATTCAAATTTAAATATGATGTGCTAGCAAAAGGAAATTTAAAGTATCATCTAGTCTTTTCTATTATTGCTCTGATTTTAGGAAGCAAAGCATTGCATGTTACTTTCCATGAACAATATAGTAGTTATAGGGGATAAAGTTTGATTGCCATTATTAGATTAAACTACATGGTATCTCCTAGAGCAATCTTGAAGTACCATTCACTATATTCCTTTTTTTCTTACTTTTTCATTTTAGGATATTGCAGTTTAACCCTTAAGCTTATCATATTCCAACTATGATAAGTAGATATTAATGATATTTAAACACATAACAGTAATACTAGGTAATTTTTAAAAAACTAATGGTGAGTAAATATTAATGACATTTAAACACATAACAACAATACTTGGTAAATTTATAAAAACCACCATACATATTTTCATATGATAAAATTTTATTTATATTTGTCTATCACTTATCAATTAATGATCATGATATATTACTATAGCAAGTAAAGCTTCTATGTCAAATGTATCAATTTAGCCAGTGCAAAAAGGCAAATACGAGTTACTCTAATATGCAAAGTTTCGGCTAATAACCTTTGTAATTAAGTTTAATTGAAAATCTAATTATAGGATTTTTTTTCGTATAGTTTATGGTAGTTTAAAAAACCAACATATGCAGTTTGGCCTTTAAACTATTTGGCAATCAACAAATGCTATCAGCACATTTGTAATGGAAAGATTCCTATAGGTTTTTTGCAAAAAAAGTGTACTGATGATTGTAAATAAAGGTGTATATTGATGCTACCTTCAAAACTATATTTTTTGGAAATATGCATATACTTCAAAACTATATTGTCCATCACTAAAAGTAGCATGAATAATGAAAATTTTGGTAATTTAATAATAGTTTAAGAGTTACCTACATATTTTTTAAATTAAAAATTATAACAAAGTGAAAGTACGCTTTAAGAGTTTAAGGTTCTACTCATATCTGATAAATAATTTTAGGGTTACAGATGCAATTTGCCCATATTTTTAAATATTCAATATTGTGCATCAATATTTCATAATCATAATTATCTATCTCCCTAAGAAGATAATATATTATACCATAAGCTTGAGTATGAAGTACAAAGACTCATGAATTTCTTTATATATCTTTTTCTACGAAACTTATGTAAAATTTAAGGTAAAGATTCATGCAAGTAGCACTATATGTATTTAGATTAAAGTGACAAAGTTATACCAATTTGTATTTTTGCAAACACAAACATAAATAAGAACTAAGCTATATATGCAATAAACCAACACAAATGGTTAATTTAATGTCAAAGATTATCAAGAACCACACATATCGAAGAGAGGGTAATTGAATTTTTTAATGGCTCATTGGTCTTGTGTTTGGAAATAATTTGCTAATGGATGGAGATCATTTATACATTACCTTATCTTCCTCAACCTCGTGATCTTTTAATCTCCAAAGAAGTCATTTAACCAAACAAAAATCAAAATATTAGGAACCTACCAATTGTAACAAGAATATATCATCACAAAAATAATGCCATCCATAATAAGTTTAAAATCAAAGAACAAACAAAGCTATGTATTTGCTCTCACTTGTAAGGTAAAAAGCCTATCACCAATTTATACTTCTTTATTTAAGGAGTCAACTCTAATAAATGCTTCATACTATTTGCTAAACTTCTCATTTACATATCTATAAAACAAAATATGAAGAGTACATAATAGCTAGCTATGAGGAAAAAAAAAACATAATAGAAAATAAATCTAAAAGTAGATAACATAGAACCTTTTGCAATTGATTAACTTACACATTATATGTAAGTTTATTAGTTCATTCACAAAAGAGTTTAAAATGAATGCTAATAAAGTAAAGGAACAATTGTACGTATTTCTTTAATTAAATTATCAATATAGTTCCACACTATTTGTGGGTAAGGAAACAAAAATTATAATGCTATTTTAGGATAATGACTATCACGTTGAGGTTAAGAATATTGATGAACCATGTTGTTATATATAGTCTCAAATTGAATCCTAAAAATTAAAACGAATATATGTGCTCATTATTTTAATAATTTATTAAAATGATGAAAAAGCTCACTCATAAAATAAAACTTATTTTACACACACACATATATATGCATGCATAAATAAGTATATGTTAGAACCATATGTATCTAAATATAATGTTTAGTAGATTCAGTAGAGAAGTTCAACTTTCTCATATGTTGGTATGATAGGATGCAACATGAATGAGTATGTATATCCTAAATAAATAAGTATTCCAATCTAATACTGTTTTTCACATATCTAAAATAGTACCACCAAGTGCAAGATTAGTTAGATTGCATTTACTTCTTTTTATTCTACATGTGAGTCATTTAAGACCACTTAAATCCATCATTCAAAATGCTTCATTAAATATGAATGATATTTATCTATCTTTCTTGCCAAATCAAAGCACCATAATGGTTTCAAATGAATTTGCATAATGAAGTCTACTGAAACTCAACAACATAGTAAATATACAAAAATTCTTATGATTTCTAAACATCAAAATCAACAAAATGATTAGAAGCAAAGTTTCATCAATTTGTTTTGTTTCAATTTCTCCATTATAGGACTTTTACACTCTGCATTTAATGAAATCCATGAAAACATTCAATCAGCTCATAACCAAACTCTTGAAGGACGATATATGACTAAGAACATAACCTGAGTTTAGTGGCATTTATCAGCAATCATGACGAAAATATTGGTTTTTCATCACCAAATTGTTATTATTTTAATCTCCTATCTCTAGGTGCTTACACCAAAATTTACGAATACGCAGCTTCCAAAAAAAAAAAAAAGATTGATACAAAGCATTTTTGTAGTTGAGAAACATGCCTCCAACTGAATATAGTTTTCATACCAAATAAGTAAAAAAACTTCAACTTTGTCCAAAAAGAGAAATATACAGAAGATGAGACATACGAAAATTTATTCATACTTTTAAAACACACCTATCCCTATTTTAAACCTTTGTCTAGCTATATAAGTGAGAATTATTACTTGGACTAATTAGTTAGTAGTTTTAAAAATCACTACAATATGTCTCATTGGATTCTATGAAGAAACACCTTGTCATGGAAAGCATAACTGAGAGCTAAAAGAAAAGTCTAATAACATAAAATGAACAAACAACTCCATTAAGATTATCATTTTAAATAGCCAAAGAAAAAAAAAATCATCACCTTCTTACTATTGATGAATCTTTCAAAATATGAGAAGATACTTGAATAATAATTAAAGCATACATATAAAAGATGATATTGAGTCATGAAAATAATCAGTAACATAAATTGAATAGACAACTTAAAGAGTATATTGAAGCAAAGAGAATTTTAATATTGTAATAAGATTGCTACATGGGATCATATTTCAAGTCTATCTATAACAACAAAAAATAGATCTACATAGAAGAAACATTATAACCTTGCATTAGAAATCTATTTTCCAACGATAAACCTTAGATAAGGAGTTGTCTAAATGTTTTCTGACAAAGCAACTAACAACTTACAAGAACAAGAATACCAGCATCAAACTTTGAAGTTAACTTAATCAATCTATCCAACAAAGCATGTATATAATAGGGGAAAGTGGACACTAGTTCAGTTTATAGTCTTTTAAATACTCTAAAAAAAATTGTGTACAAATTTGAATTGCAATTGCATTAAAATTAATCATGTTTCGAGCAACAACCCTTTGAGATACCAATCCTCATAGCAGACCGAACATATAGTACTAGATAAAATCACAACCAAGCGACAAATACCATTATTACAAGTTGGTTTTAGCAAAGTAAACCTAGAAAGTGACACATATTCATGGAGTCTTGGAGAAGAAAATAGATTGGAAAGTAAAATACTGTATAAATTTTTTCCCTAATGATATTGTATAAGCTTAATGGTTTAAAAGATTAAAATTATGGAAACTAGAAATTTGCTTATCTCAATCATGGTAAAATTGCAATGCTTTAATGTATTTCACTAAGCAAGAATGAGAATGGAGGCATATTACTACAATCTACACTAATAAGTCCCATGTAATTGCCATAGAAACAGCAAGCAATAATTGAATTGTTTTTCTTTTCTTAACATAGAATCTATAAGGGGAAAAGGTACCACCAGATACTTTATTTTGTCCTTGATAAAGCATATTTTAAGGTTAACTATCAACATAGATCAACTTGTGAATTTAACATACTACTAAGAACTGCTCCATCTAATTTAAAAGTTAGTATACTAAACTGCATTCAAAAAGTAGAATGTTAAGTAGCAACACCATTATTGATAATAATATACTTGAAAACGCAATAGATAAATAAAAAGAAAAGGTAAATCCAAACTAATCATAAAATTTCTAAGGAAAGGTAAAGTCTTCCTATAATGGAATTGGTGCCAAAAGAAAAGGGTGTACTGATTTGACTTCACAACCAGATAACACAATAAATCTAATTATAATTTTCATAGGTTACCTAATTACAACTCTCATATTTTGCAATCATGGGTTATTTGACTTAGAAATTTCCCCATGTTAAATTGAATATTTCAAAAACAATTTTCCCAATATTACTGCAAGTTGATAATCCTTGTAGAAGAAAAGGAGCAATAAGTAGTATAACAGACTAAAGTAGGGTCAAATGTAGTAAAACTGCAATCTAATATTCACAACCAAAATATTGTTGCCATTTTAAAATGACTCCAAATAGTTGCCTATGTATAACTAATTTAGATTCATGTTCCAATAGGTAAAATAGTGAGGGAATTTAAACTTATAGAGATAAGAAATTTATCCTCTTTTAGTAAGAGCTTATAAACAGCTAAGGCCTTATGCTTGAATTCAACTTCAAAATTTCACCTGTATTTTTGCATTACTAATCAAAGTAGAATCAATAAAAAAAAAAAAAAAGATAAAATGGAACTAAAGCTCTTTGTTATACCTATGATTTCTCACTTCTCAAGTTCCAGTAGCTTCTTTTTTTTTTTTTTTTCCTCCTGCATAAGGCATCTAAGAAAGGCATAAATTGAGAACCTATTCAAAGCATATGTATTGTACATAGTGAAGCAACCACCACATTTGGAACATACACATGAATATAAATGATTAGTTATTTTATCTAAATGAAAATCATATTCAATAAAGATAATATGTAGGCACCTATGATTAATTTCAAAAATACAAAAGCTACTAAAATGCCAAATAGACATATACCCTTGTCAATTTCATTAAAGGAACTCTTTACATCCATATTTATGTTAAAAAAAGAAAAGAATATTATTATGTCAATAATACAAAAAAAAATAAAAATCTTAAGAGATTTTCTTGCTAAATGAATAATCCCTTATTATAATGAGGAATTTTTTCTTTGACCATAAAGGAAGACTATTCCACATATGAAAAACTATCTATGTAAACACGAGACTATGAAAAACTAAACTCCATCCTATTGTAATCTAGCAAATTATCATGTCTCAAAGCTGAATAATGTTATTCAACCAATTATAGCATACATAAGCAAAGGCGAACAAATAAAATGGGCAAGCAAATGCAACAACTCTAAGCTACACATACTCATTTGAAGTTATTGATAACTATCAAAAGCCTATATTCACATGGAATCACCTAAATACAAGCTGACCAGATTTTTCCTAAGAAAAAGATCAAGTATAGGTTGACTTCATTTGATTAAATGTTTTTCATCCTAATTATCCATTTAAATATGATGACATGGTTTCATCTTTAAGTAGAATGTTATCCAATGACAATGGAAGAGAAAATATCTTTCTCATATGTCCAACTAAAACCATAAGCTTGACTTTGCTTTAGGAAGATAGTACCAATATCATGAAACTATTCAATGTGGAAACTAAAAAGAGGCTGGCAAGTAGCCATCCCCTCCAATATGTAGCATAATGACACGAGATGATATTATTGAACCCCCTATGTTCTATATCCAACATATAACAAGAAGTTTATTCTTAGAAAGAAGGTTAAAGACATTGCTTATAATTTATAAAAAGAGAAAGTACTTAACATCAGCATATATTCCAATCTTTAATCCCTTGCTATGAACATGGTTAGCTAAGGCCTTCATACAAAAGGAAAAAATAGAAGCTTTTAGCACTAAGTTTCCCTATAAAGAAGTAAACATGTAGGTGATGAAGATAACTAAAAGTATTGCTTTGTTTATTTAGGCATTAGGAAAAAATTACATGTAGAGTACTGGTCTAAGGTTATTTTATGTTAATAGCAATTGTAATTCAAAAAAATAAACGAAAATTTTCAATAGCTAAATTAGTATTGCTTACCATTTAAATAAAATCAAATTTTTTCCAATTTTCGATGAAAAATTTTTAGTGGAATCATGTAATGTGTACAATGAGTGGTGGTGTCGATTAGATATGGATTCTTGGGTATGTCATGTATTTCTTTAAAATGAGGCTCCTTTATGATTCTTAATGTAATGGGATTGAGTATCCAACTCCCAAATAAGAAATGCATTTGCGCCAACTCCATGTGTTTGTCTTACACATTTCAAATTGGAATGGAATTAGCTAAACTTGGTACAAAAGCTTATGATATTGCAATTCAAGCAAAATCCATAATCTATAGTTTAAGTAAAGCAATGTATGATGTGATTAATATGCAACTAATAATAAATTAAACACTAATCTAGAATTAAACCTAGAAGGCTAAAACTCTAATATGCAAAAGCAAAACCCAAGAAAAATAGAGAGAAAGAGAGAGAGAGAGATGTACCTTTAAGAAGGTGCTTCATAAGGTAGTTCTTATACAATATGAAGAGAAGAGGAAACTGTGCTGCACGATGGGTGGTTCACTTTTAAGAGAAAGAGAGAGAGAGAGTTATGATTTTAGCAAAAGAGGGAAACAACATGATGGGAGTGGGATTTGTTTTATTTTTAATTTTACTCAAGCATTCCCACCATAGTTGTTAAAATCACAAGTCAAAAATACAATTTTACGAGTTTATGATTTTACAATATTTTTCTTAATTAAAATGGATGCAAAATTATTTATGTGCAAACTTTCAGTAAAATTATAAACTTTCATATATGATTCTATAAATTTATGATTTTATCGGTTTTATACGTTTCTATATGGTTCTACCAATTCTATACATTAAAATGAATAGTAGAATCGCGATTTTAACAACCATATTCCCACCTAAATTTACACTTGACAAAATTTAATTTTTCATTTTACTCAAACATTCCCTTTCTTTTATATCTAAAAAAAAATTATTTTAAATTTTTGAGAATGTATACTCAAAAAATAATATTAATGTGTACCTAAAAGTATGTTCATATAATATATTTCATTTTTAATGATAAATATCGCCGATACCTTATTTTATGTGATGTTTAATAAACATATCCAAAGCATGTCAAAATTGGCTACGTTTGCAAAATATGTAAACGTCACCAAAAACCAAAATTCTTGTAGTGACAACCTTCGTTTGTTAGGCATCCTAGACCCGTTTGTCTTTTTGGTCATCCTTTCCTTTTATGGTTTAGGAAGTGATAGACTTTGCTGGTGGCTTCACTAAAGCTTTTTATGGAACTTTAGCCTACGGCTAAGACTTGTTTAAAAGAGGTCTTTTTGGGATCCTCTTTCCCTTTAGACCTGTTGGCCTTCAACTCAGCAAACAAATCTTTTAAGCTATAATCCTTGAGTGACATGTCTATAATAGAACATTTAAGAAATTAGATTGAAGATAATGAAAAACTCAAACTAAGGAACTTACAAACGCCATGTCAAGCATAAGCAAGGAAGACCACTCATCATGATAAAGATTGCAAAAGCTCATAACTTAGTTGACGACAATGCCCTCATTTGCACCCTTAACATTTCCATCAAAGGTATCATTAGCACCTTTATCCACCTAAGCTTCATCTTTAGGGAAGAATAAAGCACCGTTAGAATACTTTGAAATTATGATGTCCGTGTTCCAAAGGAAATATCTATCATTATAGGTCTCCATGATTGTGTCATAAGCCTTTTGGTCATTAAGAAGAAGGCACTTGATATTTGATAACCTAATTAGCTAAATCCAGGTAATAGGGAAATCTAATTCAAAAGCCAATCTAACTACAACCCATTTCTGTTTCCAATCATGGTTTGTGGATTCCAATCCTTCTAGAAACTTTCTATGAGGTCGGGCACATATGTAAAACCAACCCTCTTTCTTTTTCAAAGTGAAAATAAAAAATCCAAATAAAGTAACCATAACCTTAACCTCTAAATCCTCACAAATACAATCAAAGGCTACTAATAACCTATAAGATTTTGGGCTAAGCATGGAGGGACACATGCAATAACAAGTAAAAGAAGACCTTTAAAAGAGAGAAAAAGGTAACCTTAAATTGACCTTGAAATACTTTTCATAAAAAGTGAACTGTTGGTCTCTAAGTGTAGTGATTCACTTGTGTAGTTGGGGCCTTTCAATCGACCAAGCTTGAGGGGCACCATGAAAACTTCGCCTCAAGGTGTTGAATTCCTATTCGGTTATAGTACTAGGGATACCATTTGGACTCATGTTGTATTCAATTCCAACATATAGAGGGAAGGTTGGAGAGTTGCCTTCATCATCTAAAGGATAGTCATCAAATGGAAGTTTCCTAACTTTCCATTACCTAAGGACACAGATTCTCTCTAGCCTTATTAACCCTGATAAGTCCCAAGGACAGTTAATGACATCAAGGTCTGCCATGTTAGGAGGCTCTTCATGAGGAGGAGAACCGCCTACTCGGTATACAGTAGATAGTTCTTGACTCCGTTGCTATGCACGAATTAAGTCATTAGATTTTGTTGTAGACATAATGTACCTTAGCAAACATGATTAATGAGAACGAAGAACAAAGAGGAAATGTATGGTATGTAGACTAATGAAAAGAGAAACTTAGAAGAAGGAGTTAAGAAAATGATACGAAAACTTACATAAGAAAGAAAGAAGAAAGGGGAAAGAAAACATGAAATTTGGAATATAAGAGGTAAGTATGGTAGTGGATTTTTGGGGATTCGTACATCCTACAGTCATAATTTAATGTAGTCCATCTAATTATTCATACGTTATTTAAATCAAACATTCCTAATGAAGCTACACTTCACAAAGGGCACACGTAGACTGTACGAATCCCAATAGTATGACATGACACTTCTAGCAAATGGAAAACTGACCTAGTAAGCCAAGTAAAAGATGAGTCAATACTTCAAGGATAATACACTAACACCATAGTAAAGGTCAAAACTACAACCCACAGTTTAGTTTTAAATTTAAGCTAGTCTGAAGCTACCTTTACTACAAAGGAAATGCAATTAAAATTTCCAATTAACAAGTGGCATTACTCCCCTTAATGTATTCATCAAGAGGAGTTAGAGGGAAAATGTTGATAGAGGTTTTTTTTCAAGTATATAGACTAATTGATTAGGAGTATGTCTAACCTATTGCATAACCACATCATTTCCCTTCACTATTCCTAACCTCTTTCAAGTCTCACAAAGTGTGCAAGTTAGCTTAAGAAGACCAATTAGCAAAATGGCTTTAGGTAGAATAACTTAATCAAAGCAGATTGGGACGACCTCTCTTAGCTCGAAGTAACTGCCCAAAGATCGGACTTTGACTCAATTAGCTTTAGAGGGTTCAAATTCTAACACCAAGTATGAATAGTTAGCCCCTTTGTCTAAATAACCACCCACCAGCTGTCATGATGTCAACCACATCCCTTAAAATCTAGAAGTGGTCCTAAGTTTAAATTAAATGCACGTACTAAGTTTTAAAAGCAACAGATACCGATTTCAAATTGACCTATGACTATAAAAGGAGATTGAAGCACAAGCAACGAGTTCTTGTGGATACTCGAACACTTCCTTTTATCTCTTTCTTTCTCTAAACACTTTAACTTGCTCAAACATCAAGGTGGTCACACCGAAATTGGCCCCAACACCCCAATGGCCTAATTTCTTTTTGTTTTGTAACGTAACTTCAAGCGAAGTATCTAAGTTACATCTCACCCTAATTTTTGAAATAAACAATTATGTTCATCTTCTTGAGAATTATTCAAAGGTACAAAGATATCAAGTTAACTAAATTAGAAAAAGCTATAGAATTTCATTTTTGTAGCTTACCCTTTTTGGATTTGTAACTTTCCACTACCACATTTTAACATGTTTTGACATGAACTTCTGCTTCTTTACTAAAGACTTAAATGTATTGTTTTAACATGATTTAACCTCAATCTAACAGAATTTGCAGCTTAAATACAAAGCATTTTCCTTTATTTAAATTGTATTAAGATCCATACTACACTAGTTCTTACAAGTTTTTGTATAAATCCCATTTCAACTTGATTCTAGCTTTGTCCCAACTTAACAAATAACAATTATTCTTGCAAATGAACTCAGTATTAACTTTTAAAGCATCATTGTAGATCAGCAATATTCATATTTGAGCAGCTAATTCTCTTAAAATTTCAAGTTAATTCAAAATATTTCATAAGAACGTGTGGAGATGCATCTTACTTCAATGCTCTTGTATTTAGCTACTGAAAGAGTCTTGTTTCAAGTTTAGAACTAAAATTCATGCTTAGACATTACTCTAAATTATAATATCAGCAAGGTCCACATACATACAGATTTGATCCTCTTATGCTTTAACTAAAACAAAGCATATTTCAAATGGAGAATTTATCTCATTCACCAATTAGACAAAATTAGCTTTTTCTACCAAGTTCCTTGTGAATCCATGGCTAAGAAATGAACATCATTGCCAAATTGGTATGTCTAACATTAATATGAAAATCCTACAAAAGTTTCAGATCAAACTAGCAACCTTCATGAAAATGATGAATCATATGACTAACTCTACATGCAAATGAGAAGCCGCTAGAACTCACCTTAATTCACTCATAGGATCCAAGATTCATGCCTAGATAATGCTAAGACCTCCATTTCTTCATGAGCCAAGTTTGCTATAGCTACCTTTGCAAGAAATAGCAATGACTGCACACCTCGCTTAATTCACTTCTGATGTTCCTTCTTAATCCGACCTTACATATGCTATAAGAGCCTTTTTGTTTTGTTTTTTTTTTTTCCTTTCCTATCCTTGCATGTCTTGATTCTTTGAAAATTTAAGAGAAGAGGGGGGTAGGTGGTTAGAAAAGAAAATGAAGGTGTTGGTGTTGTATCCTAAGTTACATGTATCTTGTGAACATGTATATGTCATGATCTTTTTCCTTTTCTCATATTTTTGTTGTCCAATTGTAACTACAAGTTATGTTCAACTGCTTGTTACCTCTATTACGTACAATTTGTTGTTTGTATATATACATATATGTATATGTATATTTTAAATTCCTATTTTGCAAGTACACTTTTCTTTATTATAATTGATTAGATTAATATAATATATACAACTATATGAACTATGACACACACTCGACCAAATAGCTACATCCTATAACATATATTCATCTTTCCTTATTTATTTAAGGTTAATTTATTTATCTCTAACATCTCATTATATATTGGAATTCAATATCTAAGTTTCAAATAGATAATAAATTGAATCGCCAATTCATATTTGTGATAAAACTTATCTCATTTATATTCTTATTGCTCATGAAACAAACTTACGAAATTACTTCAACTCAAAATTTCATCTTAAAATCGGGAATGTCGGCTCGAGCCCTAAATCTAGTAGCTCTAAACCATAAGGTGTCTATTAGTATTTATATAATTATACATCAATAAATAGCATATGTTATTATTTGTTATAAGAAGTTAAGGAGTTTGTTATAGGACATTAGAAAGTTTGTTATTTTTTGTTTCTTCTTCTTCCTATATAAATACTTTGGTTTAATCAGTGATGAATGATACACAAGAAAACTTCTACAAATATTTCTCTCTTTCTTTCTTATATTGAACTCTATGGAGATTGTAAGGATGTTCGTAAACCACCTATTTTATACGAATGGTAAAACACCTTGATTAACATGGTATCAAAGCATAATAAGATCCAAATTCTGATCAATGACTCTTCATCTTCTTTAAACAGTAATGTAAGTCATTCTTATGCGATAAAATTAAACATTAACTCACAAACTGATCAAATTGTCTTGTATCCTTCATATGTCTCTAATTCTGATCATCTTAGCATCTTTAATGGATCAAATTATCTAGCTTAGAGTCAATCCATTAAATTAAGCCTAGGAGCAAAATTAAAACTAGGTTTTATTGATGGATTTGTGGTTAGACCTGATGATGTTGCCAAATTTTGTGAAATGGAAAAGATCAGATTTTATGGTAAGATGCTAGCTTCTTAACTCTATGAATGCTAATTTGTCGCAAAGTTATCTTTATGCATAGTTGGCTTATGAGCTTTGGAAGGAAATTGAAGAATTGTATGGGAGGACTAATGGTCTATTGGTATATCAGATACAACAAGAAATTAATAATACTAAGCAAGGAAACCTTTCTATGAGTGCATATTATAATAAAAGTAAAAGATAATGAGATGAATTATAGATGCTAGATCAGTATTCAACTTGTTCCTATGGTTGTACATGTGGTCTGAAAGAGAAACTTGATGAATTTGATTCAAGGAATAAACTAATATAGTTTTTAAATGGCTTGTGTAATGCTTATGAAAGTGTATGCATTCAGATATTAGGAATGGAGTCTTTGCCTTTTGTTAGTCGCACATTTTATCTTGTTCAATAGATTGAACATCAAAGAAAAATCACTATAGGTCATGACTTAAATTTTATTGCTTTTACTTTGATTAGAGTAGCAAGTATGGGAACAACTTACAACACCACTACTTATCAAACAACTAAATCGTTTGTGGATGAGAGAAGGCTAAGAGTATGATGACAAAACAAGTTTGCAAACATTGCAAATTTGAGGGCTACACTATATATACATGCTTTCAGATCATAGGGTATCTAGATGGTACAAAGGGAGAAGGATTCGTAAAGGGATGAGGAATTCCTCGGCTTCTTTTAGTACAACAGGCAAGAAGTAGTATCTTGAAAGTCCTTTTGAACATTCATCTAACGTTTTTGGCTTTGATGCAACTGACTGTACAGGTACATCAAGCAATATAGTCCTCAAATGTTTCATCATATGTACTAAGAATTTCTTCGAGTGATGAAACATAAGTCAGTAGAAACTGTAATAGAAAACATGGTTCAAGTTATAGGTACTTCATTCATTGTTTCTTGATACTTCAATGCTTCTTTGAATAATAATCTTGATTCATGGATTGTGGACACAGAAGCCACAAATCATATGACCCCTTTTCCTTCATTACTTCACAACGCTTTTTCATCCTAAAAATCCAATATTAGTAAAATTACCTTATGCAAATGTCAAATATGTTACCATGATTGGTTCTTATTACATTAGACCTGATATTACATTGAAGCAAGTCCTACTGGTTCTTGGTTTTACCCATAACTTACTCTTTGTTAGTAAGTTTCTAAATGACCAGAATATGATTGTACAATTTTCTCCTACCTCTTGTCTCTTTCAAGACTCGAGACTTAACAAAACCATTACACAAGCTCAAGCTAAGTATGGCTTATATGTTATTCATGCAAAAGCTAAACACTTGTATAATACTAGTAATGCTTTTGTTGATAAACAGCTTATTCTTTCTTGTACTAAGTTCACAAATACTTACTTCCTTCATGCTTGGATGGGTCATATGTCCACTTCAAAACTATAACATCTTGATATTTCTTTTGAACTTGATTTCACTAACTTTGTCTATGATGTTTGTCATTTAGCCAAGGTTCACAAACTTCCCTTTACTAGAAGTATAAATAAATCTTCATTTCCTTTGCATTTGTTACACTTGGATGTATGGGGACCATAATTACTTCTATTTTTGGAGCAAATTATTTCCTTACAATTCTTGATGATTTTATTAGATGTACCTAGACATATATGCTTAACAACAAGGCTCAAGTGCCTTCTATGCTTGCTACATTTTTCAAATATGTTAACAATCATTTCCATGTTAACCTTAAATTTTTCCAGTTTGATAATGCGATTGAATTTATATCCTCTTATTGTAAGTCCTTGTTTGATGGCCTTAAAATCATACATCAACATACCATGGTTTACATACCCCCAGCAAAACCGATTAGTGGGGAGAAAACATAGACATTTGCTTGACAATACGTATGCTATGCAAATTCAAGCGAACTTACCAAAAGAATATTGAAGTGAGTGTTTCTTAGCAACCACATGCATCATTAATAGGATGCCTATGGCTATTTTTGAGTGGAAAACCCCATATGAAATGTTTTTTGGGCATAAACTAAACTATAAACACTTACAAACCATAGGTTGTTTGCGTTTTGTAGCCATACAAAGACCTCATCAAGATAATTTGGAACCTAAAGGTGCCAAATGTATCTTGTTAGGCTACACATAAGGACAAAAAGGATATAAGTTGTTCAATCTTTCCAATAACCATCTTTTTGTTAGTCGTGATGTTACCTTTTATGAGGATATTTTTCCTATTAAGAATGGTACATTGCTTCATACACCAATTTCAGACACCATTCGTCCTTCCAAACATGACACCATTCTGTTTGATGATTCCTTTGTTAAAAAAGCCCTAAGCACCTCTATTGATTCATTACAGTCCACTGATTCAATGGCTCTGTTACAGACACCATTAAGTCTAAATAGATTTTATCAACTACACATTTTAATAGAGCACAACATCATCCTTAATGGTTACACGATTATGTGTATGCCATGCAATGTATATCATCTAATCCTGTTGTTCCTTCATCTGACATTCCATATCCTTTGTTCAATCTAAACAATTTTCACTATCATCCATCATATTAAACTTCTTCTATGGCAAATATCTTCACCATCCCTAAACCATCTTGTCATTCTCAAGCCATTAAACATAGGTAATGGGTTGATGTAATGAATGCTAAGATCAATGTCTTAGAAAGAAATGACACTTGGGAGCTTATAGATTTTCCTAAGGGAAAGAAAGCAGTTGGATCCAAATGGGTATATAAAGTTAAATATAAGCCTGATGGTGATGTAAAGTGCTTTAAAGCAAGACTAGTTACCAAAGGATACACTCAAGTGGAAGGGGAGGACTACACTGATACTTTTTCGTTAGTTGCAAAGCTTAGTACAGTTTGTATACTATTGGCTATTACAATCGCAAAATAGTAGCCTATTCATCAAATTGACATCAATAATACCTTTCTTCATAGGCATATTGATGAAGAGCTTTATACAATGCCACTTTTAAGGTATACAAAAGCAAGACTAAGCCAAGTTTACTGTCTTAAGAAGTCACTATATGGTTTAAAAGAAGCCTTATATCAATTGAATATCGAAATTTCCAAGTTTCTTCTTAGGCAGGGGCTTGTACAAACCAAAAGTGACTATTCCCTATTCACAAAGACTATTAGTTATTCTTTTCTTGTTGTGTTATTGTATGTTGATGATATGCTGATAACAGGTACTTGTGAATCATCTATTTTAGCTCTTAAATTTGACTTGCATTCTCAGTTCACAATTAAGGATCTAAGCAATGCACAATTTTTCTTACGATTGGTGTTATGTCATACATCTTCTGGTTTATTAGTCAATCAATGGAAATTTGTTATTAATTTGTTGCAAGATGCTAGTTTAATAGCTTCCAAACCAACTATTACTCCTCTTCCATTAGGGTCTAAACTTAATAATAGTTCTGGCAATTTACTCTCAAATTCTATCTTCTATTGGTAACCGGTGGGCAAACTTTCGTATCTAACTCTAATACATCCAAACATCTCTTTTGCAATTCATCAGCTAAGTCAGTTCTTAACTTCTCCTCACAGCACTCATCTATAAGCTATTTTCCATCTTTTACGATACTTTAAGGGCACATTCTCTCTTAGTCTCTTCTATCCTATCACCAACTCCTTTTCTTTACTTAGTTATTCAGATTTAGATTAAGGGTCTTGTCTTATTGATAGGAAGTCGATTAGTATGTTTTGTGTGTTCTTGGGAAAGGCTCTCATATCTTGGAAAATGAAGAAACGACAAACTATTTCTACCTCTTCTACCAAGGTAGAATATCACAGCATGGTGTCTACTACTAAGGAGTTACTCTGGATTACTTACATTTTACATGACTTGGGAGTTGATGTTAGTTTACCCACTTCTTTATTTTGGGATAATCAAGTAACACGACTCATTGCTAATAATCCCTGTTTACACAGCCATACTAAGCACATTAGTATCAATATTCACTTTACTAGTGATTAAGTTACAGCTGGTTTTCTACGGATTTGCATGTTCCATCTTGACTACAATTTGTAGAATTACTTACTAAACCTATTTCTCAATACGCTCTATAGTTTCTTTCAGCCAAGTTAGGTTTTTAGGAAGATCTAACTTGGGTTAGAAGCAACGGGCGAGAGGAGGGGAAGATACAATTGTACATCAATGAATAGCACATGTTATTATTTGTCGTAGGACATTAGAAAGTTTGTTATTTTCTGTTTCTTCTTCTTCCTATATAAATACTCTGGTTCAATCAGTGATGAATGATACACAAGAAAACTTCTACAAATATTTCTCTCTTTCTTTCTTCTACTGAACTTTATGGAGATTGTGAGGATGTTCATAGATCACCTATTCTATATAGACAGTGAAACACCTTGATTCATAGTGTCACAACTATTCGTTAGAAATGGAAATGTTCAGCATGGTCTTCTTGCTCGACCATGGAAAGCTACTCTCACGTATGTTCAAATACTAGAAGTTGCTTGGTGCGCTGCTGTAGAATTGCTTTAAGTAGGTACTCAACTACTTAGATCATGTAGTGAGCTCGGACTTTTGGTTTTGGACAACTCAAGTGATATTATCATGCATTAGAAGGAGCTAGACTTAGCCCAACTTTGTTTTAACTTGTATAGGCCTACAATAAAACTTGAGATTGACTTAAATTGATGTAAGGCATTTCTCAAATTTGGTTATGCTCTTGCAAATAACTTTTCTTAAAAATTGAATTATCTTAAATTGAAACATACCATGTAATAAATGAGAATGTTCTTAAACAAGCTTTCAATCAATATTTCACTAAAATTCACTGTTCAAGTGCAACTTCATGCATAAATGTGCTAATTAAGTAAAGATAGATATGCAATTTTACACATTTATTGGTGGTGGCATGATTTGAATGAAAAACCATGCTATGTAATTAAAAAGGTACATTGAATTTTAGTTTACTAAGTTAGGGAAGCAGTGATGGGCATTTCTTGGATAGTAATAGCCATAATCTACCTTTGCATGTGCAAAAGCATGCTATTGTCAACAATTAAAAAAAATGGTTTTTTTTTTTTTCACCTCTGTTGTTTCATTTATTTATTTATTTATTGGTTAAACTCTTGTTTCAAGTTGTTTGTGCAGCATCTTCCTTGCAGCTTATCAGCTAATGCATGATTAGACCACTAATTCTTATATTTTTCCATTTGTCTTGTAGGTTGTACTCTGCTAGGGATTTGCAAATATCGCATGATTTATACGTCTGTCGTAATATATATTTAAGGTGAGTACATTACATCTTTATTGATTTGTTCACTTAATGCTGTTATGTTAAGAAAAAAACGCTTTTATATTTTCTTTTTTTCCTTCTTTTACCCATTATATGTTTTTTTCTTTTTAAATTTAATCCCTTATCATATGAATTTATCATTAAAACTCTTGCTATATAGCAGAACACCATGAGTGATGCAATATAAGAAAAGGTTAGAAAATTGTGCACGGCCAACTAGGAAAGCAAAATAAGGAAAAATATTGCATTTAAAAAAAAAAAAGAAAGTTCACAATTTAAGTTAGTTGAAATGACTGTACAGACGGAATTAGTACAATTTGAGGAGAATAATGTCTTTTATCATAATAACCAACTTAACTGAATGATTAAAGATTAGAAACATTTACAATTCCTATAATTAATCTGGGTAAAACTCATATAGGTATCTCAACTTTTTAAATTGTTCATTTTAGAACCTGGACTTAATAAATTTTCATTTCAGGTCTTAGAACCTTTAAATTGCACGTACGACGACCTCCGTTACTCCAAACGCACGCATATGGCCATTTACATGTGTTGATATGAAGTATATATTTAACATTGAATAAACACAAAAATAATGAAGTGGACTAGAAAACTGATTGAGTTAGTCACTGTAAACCAGAAACCATCTTGGCACTTAGAACTTTCCAAAATACCCAACATTAGACGTACCTACCAAACTTCTCCCATTACATTCATGTCCATTAAAGTTTTCAATCTCCCAACTTCATTCAATTACGTTTCTCATACTCTTCAAACATCTTTTAGTTCCCTATTAGTGGTTGATATTGAACATGGTAGAAAGATTTATAGTAAAGGGTGATTTCCACGCAAAGATCTAATTGAGATATGTTTTTAATCTATAAAAACGTAATGAATCCAAGAGACCCAAAGGCGTATGCACTCTATAGGGTTTCTTTTTAGCTTCCTGTTGCTTTATTTACCAATTCCTTTATTTGTATCTATTGTTGTATCATTCATAAAAATGGTTTCTTTTTCTTTTCTTTTTTTTTTTTTTTAAGGATTGAGTGTCGATTTTATGGGGTGTTCTTCGAAATCTACAAAGCTGGAAGAACTCCATCTATTTAATGCATGTATTTTTTTTTTCTACTTTTTTTAAAGAATAGGTTTAAGTGATATTTTGTACTCCCGGCTATAATCCAATCATCATGTGCGCATGATGATACATTGTGATAATTAGTGAAGAATTTGCTGATCCTTTTAGTATTCTATACTTAATCAAATAGTTGAATAAAATCGATTATGATAGCACTTCGGTAATAGCTCAACACTTATGGTACAACAGAACCTTTTACGTCAAGTTCCATTAAGTTGCTAATGTACGTTCCGATTAATATGTTGATGGATGCTTTTGTTAAATTGTTATCAGTGTCTATTTTTTGACCAATTGCTGACAATGCATTAACAGAATACATGCAAATGCTTTTAGCAGCTTTTTTCTTATAAATTCAAAAGCTTTTTCTTATTAACTAAGATTGACCCCTATAGTTGATATTCTTTAAGAGTTGCTAAACAATGATGCACTATTTATTCATTAGCATAATTTGGTTAAATGATATGCTTAAATTCCTGTGTTATAATTGACTTTCTTTGAGAGCTACTAAATAATGATGTACTATTTATTCATTTGCAAGATCTGGTCAAATGATGTGCTCAAATATTTTCCTTATCATTGGTATTCTTTGAGAGTTGTTAAAATAAGGGTGCACCATATATTCATTCGCTACTAAATAAAGGAACCATATCAAATGCTATGTGCGTGAATGATTGAATAAACCAAATGCAGGAAACTTTTGACGGAAGATATAAGAGGAAACAGATTAAAGCGTATGCTAGGAATAAACGTGTGTTTCTCCTTGCCATTGATCTGCGCTACTGTTGGGTGAAGATGAGGATCGAAGGTTGGGATTGTTCTCCCTCATATACTTGGATTTCTATATGGAAATTAGTTTAGGATCTGTATGGTTTTCAACAAGTGGCTTTCTGTTCTTTCAATTGGGTCAATGTCATTTTTTTTCTTTTTCTTTATTTCATAATTGCTCAACTGCTAGCATGGTGCCATACATGTGAGAAGGAGTCCACATCATCAAATAATAGCGTCTATTACTTCCCAGGCTAACAAAGGGTGCAATACGATGCCATTTCAAAAGTTTAAGACTTGAAATAGAACTTTATTAAGTTTAAGTATTAAAATAAACGTTTTAAAAGTTCAGGTACCTGTATGACTTTATATCATAACTAATGTGAATAATACATTAGTACAGTTGTTATATATACCATTTCCCAAAGAAGAGAGCATAACGAGCAAGTAGCATTTCTGACTTTGTGCTCAGTGGGTTGTTTGCTACTATTGTTGCTGAAGTAGGCATATTACTTACAAAGGATATGATTTTCATAGATGTCTCTTAATATAATCCTTCATGATGCATCACTAGTACAGAGTTTACACCAGGGAAATCTGCAGACGTAAGCATATCTCCAATAACTCCCAATTCGGGATTTTCAACCCAATTAGTCACCTCTTCATCAAAAAACGATTCAATCATTTGTCGTCGTCCCAAGACCAAAAGATCAAATCCATTTTCAAATCTTCTTATCATTTTGATTATTTCAACACTAGTATTAACCTACACTTCCTCATATGTTGCATCATAACCTCCTAGAATATGAAGCCTGAACTCATCGAGTAACATTTCATCACAATCATTCCCAAAACTATCTTCATTATAATTGTCTAAATGAATACGCAAAACTGTTATGCTAACATCTACTCTGTCCATAGCTCGTCTACAAAGTGCTAATGCTTCTCGATCATCTGGTCCTCCAAAAAATATCACCCCTATGTTACACGGAACTTCATTTCTCATGTTATGCGGAAAACCCTTATCAATGAATATCCCAACCGTACAAGGTGCACTTAGTTGTAGGTTATCGTTGAGGTGTCGTATTCTTGTTGATTCCTTCACGTCAATTAGCTTCTTATGAAAAGGAAGTATGATGAGGTGCACTAAGCCATCTCAAGCTATGTGCATATGTTCTCGTACATGCTCTTATATGGTGCAATCATCTTAAAAGGTCTTACCGTAATACAGCCATTTGAAGTTCTCGCATAATTATCATAGACTCGCATGATATGATCGGTGCTATTCGATCTAAGCATCTTCTTGTAGCTGTTATAAGGAGCTGTAATTGGTGATATCCGACCGACAAGTTCCTTGAGATGCAAAACATACGTACAAATAGGGTTCCTTGTTGTTGGGTTTGAAACTTCCACTAAATTGATCATGCCAGAGACATTATCTTCATTGTGAATACATGAAAGGATTCTAAACTCATCACTAAAGGATGCAGCTTGTACGGTTCTTACGTCTAGAATATCGTGGACATCAATAATCTTCTGAGGTTTGTATAGTAATTAAATCAAGGGTAATGTTACTGCTGTAAGTACTGTATTAGTCAATACCATTACGGAGTACAAATTGTCGTCTATAATCTGCAGGGTCGAAAAATTGGAATATATCTATTATCAGTTCAACTATAACATGCCAGACACATTATCTTCATTGTGAATACATGAAAGGATTCTAAACTCATCACTAAAGGATGCAGCTTGTACGGTTCTTACGTCTAGAATATCGTAGACATCAATAATCTTCTGAGGTTTGTATAGTAATTAAACCAAGGGTAATGTTACTGCTGTAAGTACTGTATTAGTCAATACCATTACGGAGTACAAATTGTCATCTATAATCTGCAGGGTCGAAAAATTGGAATATATCTATTATCAGTTCAACTATAACAGTATCTTGGGGTAAATTCAGTTGATCCTCGTAATATCAAGTTTCTGCAAGTATCCTAAATTTCCGAATATCATTTTACTTCCTTGGAATTACATAGAAAGCAATTTCCCAAAACTTTTCTAAGTTATGGGAAGCTACATTTTCCTAAATGAAGAAAAGAAAAAAAGAAAAGAGTTAAGAGAAGGTAAAATCAGTCAAATAGAGTCCCTAACCTTGCTCTACCATTGACATATTCATAAATCAGCCAAAAAAGAAAAAAAAAAAAAAGGTTATTCATAAAGATAGAGAAATTAGTTCGGTGAATGGAAGATTTAGAATAATAGCACAAATCGAGGATCATGAATTTACTTTTGTTTATTTGTATAAAAAACAATTAATTAATTAAACAACCAAAAGAAAATAATATTAGGTCTTAACTTATTTTGCCTGACACGATAAATGACAATTATTTCATAAACTCCTTTTACATCATGCAATAGACAAAGTGCAAAAGCATGTCGAAACCTCAACCTGCATGAAAGACATAAAAGAAATGATGATAAATGCTTCGAGATTACCGTTGCAATGATTGAGTTTAATGTTGGCTGAAGCTTCTCCAGATCTATCTTGTGAATATCAACGTTAATTCCAACATATAAATAAAACATCGGCATAAAACATAACAATTCCAGTTTCTCTGTCAATGTCGAACCAAGTTGTCCCAATTCAGAACCCAAGAGGTTTATTTCATGTAAGACAGTAGAAACACTTACGAAATGGGTTGTGCCAAATGCGACAAGAGGATGCAATGCCACTGGTTGTATGAATCCTACTGCCAGCAGGACAAGATCAATTATAAAAGGTGCCACCATGGTGGTTAAACCAATTCGCCAAGCATATCTTGTTTTGCCTAGAGCCAAATTTGTGTCCATTTTCACCATCATGATGAAGACAAAGTAGGTTATACCAATATAGCTTCCTACCTCCAGCAATAGTTTCTCTGTTTCTGGAAATAGTCCTTTTCATGTATCTCCTGTTTTGTCCAGGAACTGACTGTCCTAGAATGATACCACCCTAACCAAAATAAGGGAAAAATAGAAAAAGTTAGAAAATCAAGGAATGTAGATTTCACTAAAATGAATCAATTGTTAACAATGGCTTACCTAATTGGCTAAAGAAACCAACAAATCAACTTCCAACTCCCGTCTAACTAACAACTAATAACGAGTATGATTATTGTGAGGGTGTTGGGCACAAATGTAAGTACGACATGTATGCCACATGTAAAATCACACTATATATGACTAGGGAAATGACTTGAGTGATTCGTACGGGATGATTATGAGAGAAGCGTAGGGAGGAGGAATAGGCGATCTTAGTATGGTTCTACCACATATGGTGATAGGTAGAGGAATACGATAGTATCAAACTTCAAAATTAATAAAGAACGGGGTAGTGTTCTTAAAGTATTTAAGTGTTGGGTCTTTGGGGTAAAGTTTTGACAGAATAACGGCATTAATGGGGGTTTTTCTCTTCTTCAAATGAGGATGTGAGTAGGGTATTTATAAAAAAGAGTAATTAATTACATCCATCAGATCATAACGATCATCAATGGTTGAGATTGAAGCTCCTTATTAATGAATCTTAACTAGGTTATTTTCATGGATTTAGGCCCAAGTCAAGGCTTTATTTATTATTCTAGTGTGAGCCAAACCAAGAAAGGTTGGATCAGATAAATCGATCCAACAGGCTCTATTCCAAACCTACCATGCTAAGTTTCTCTTAATTATCCTAATAATTTATGAACTTGGTTTTTCGAGCCTTGTCACCTTAGCCCGTAAAGTCAAATCCATTTGATTAATGGGCCTGAAACCCAATATTAAATTTATCCCTCTACATTTTGCCTCCTAACCAAAGTCTTTTGTACGAAGTCAAAAGGGTTTGAGTATTGAGTGAGCCTTTTAAATGACTCAGCTGCGTACGCACTATTAAATAGCTATGTCGCTACCAAATTAATTTGAGAATTATTTTAGTGAATGAGTTTGTAGTATCTCTTAATCATGTGTCAAGCCTCAGTTAAGTTCTATTGTATGTTGCCCTTAAGGCATCATCGTAAAATGAATCTCCTTTAAGTTGTCTTTTCTTGAGTTTGAATTTATAGGTTGAGTTCACATTAGCGATCTCATTAGGCCAACTCCATATATCAAATGTTATCTTGATCTTCTCCTCATATAAGGCTATTCTTCTTGTAAGGTCTTCACATATTATGTAAAAGCTTTGTGTAAACCAAATTTTATTTATCACACTACAACTGGTAAACATGGCGGTCCCGCTAACCGGTTAGCAGGCAAGGGTCAAAGGGACAACATCTCTTATAGGGTTTTAAGGGGCAGCGCTCTAAAAGCTAAATGAAATTTCAAATCTTTATTTAAAGAAATTCTTCGAAAATATTTCAAGAAAGCATCCTTATCAACAATTGACCTTCCATTTTTCATCCTTCGATGATCAAGCTCTAATTATTTGTCGCCATCAGCCTTAGCCAATTGGGTCGGTCTTCGCACATTAGCTCCACATTAGCAAATGACCCTCTTATGTGAATATTATCTTGATTTTCTTCAAATATAGAAGAATTATTCTTATAGAGCTTTTCATATGTACACAGTTGTTGAGTGCCTCAAGTTATGGTCACACGACCTAAATTGCAATTAGGTAAATTTTTTCAAGAACTCAATTTTGAAATTAGATTTTCATGGAGGTCTGTAGTGGGAGCAGAAAGCGAGGGCAAAAGCCTTCGGCAGTATGGACTAACTTCAAAATTTATTTATTTATTGTTTTAAATATGTTTCAATTCCAACTTCCCATTTTGACACTAAGAAGAATGAAATTTTGGGCTAAGGTGTATATTGAATCAAGAGCCTATGCTAGAAGAGTCCAACATGACAGTTATTTTCGAAAATTTTTATTTTGGTACTACTCATTCTTTAGCCTTTTGAGACCCATATAGAACATATTTACTTTTGTCCTATTCCACTTTAGTTCTTTTTTTTTTTTTTTTTCAAACCAAGGGGAAAGCATGTTTTTCATTTTCTCTCTTTTTTTTTTCTTTAGGGCTCACACACCTGTCATTTAGGTCTGGAAACAGGCATTGATCATCTTCACCTTTTTTCATGCACTTCACTTAAGCCGTTGAAGCAAATTCATTATGCAAGCTCTGGTTTAGAACCCAAGTTCTTCCATGTCCCCTTCTCCGTTTTTTTTTAAAACTTAAACTCCATATTTCTTCGTTCTAATGCCTCTAAGCAAATGAACTAGCATAACTACTTCTTCTATTTCTTCTTCTCTTTAGTTTGTGGATATGAATTGTAGATATTTATTGATAAGCCTTCTTCAATCTTTGTCTAGTAGCATTTGTGGCAGCATGTCCGTACGAACAAACTAATATCCTTAGGAAATCATAACATAGCAAACAATTGCACTATACTAACAGCCGGTTGACTTGCTTATCCTCATTGTAGCATTATATTCACAAATCTTCTTTATTGCATCTTACTAGTATATACATACTCTTTTATTTACCACATGCCGAAACCCAGAAATACATCATCACATTTCTCTAATTTGACCGCAATAGTATAAAGTACGTTTAGGTAGAGCTTTTGTGTTGTCTAAAGTGCTCTTGATGTCTTGACATATGCATACTCTATCCTCAATATCTCAAGCTTGATGTCGACTTCCTATACTTATAGCCTTGTTACCTAGTGAAGATATGTAAGTGTATACAACTCAAGAATAGACCTTGATAGTTGTTCATGCTTCCCCAACATTATCGCTACCATTTACATATCATCTCGTATAACAGACCGATGGTAATTTCATTTTACTCTCAACCCTTAGAATTGATTGTGAGAAGCTTTGTTTCTCCTTGTAATCTATAATATGTTTCGCTAATGACCATTATGTCTTCTGAAAAATTTCTTGATGGACACGTTTCTTAGTAGCTAGGCATAGTAATTTGAAACATTTTACCTCTTCTTAGCTAAGAATTTACAAAATTTCCAAAACTGATGTATGGTGGCTAAGCTTCAATTCTTTTCTAAGTATAGTAACTTGCTTCATGAATGAATGGGAATAGCTTAAGCATATGCTTCAAACTTATGTTGCAATAATACTCCTCTTAGTAGTGTCACTGTAGCACGTACCTTCAGGTTCAAGTTTAACAAGATGGAAATCATTGCAGCTAAAGCTCAAAAGGTGTTGTGCAGTCGAAACATTGAGAAAAGATGTAAGCTACTCAAAGCCAAACTTGCAAAGGCAAAACTTAAGAGAGAGGAGCATTTGGTAGGCATAGATCTTGATTATATTGTAACAGCTAATGTTAAGTATTGATAGTATTACTTTTGTTCTCTTTGCAACCCACCCCTCCCCTCCCCCCAGCCCCTTTTTTTTTAATGGAGTGTAAGGACTCGTTAAGCTTAGTATGTGTAGTTTCGCTTATCGCTTATTTGAGATCCATGCCTTTACATGGAACATCGTAAATTGATGTGAGTTGTTTGTTGATTTAGTAAGCTCTTGAAAGTTCACATCATTATGCGCTTAGAAAACATTACATTTCATTAGTAGTACTTTACATGATAGTTTATTTCATAGCTTGATAAATTTTCAAGAAAACCTTGCACAGTGGAAGTGTATTTCGTTTGCAAGCAAGGATTCAAATATATGATTCGACAATATGGAGATATTGATTGAAATGAGGAATATTAGTTCCATTAAACAGTTACATCGTGAGTTAAAGGGGTATTACCCACTACTTAACTATTTTTACATTCTCCATGAACGTATACTCAAATAATGCAAGTCATCATCTTATTCGATAGAACATCATTTAGTGTGCCTGGGAGTCAAAGCTTCAACCAATCGACAACTCATACAATAGATGTATATTGCACACTTGGGAGACAAGTCTCTTACCAAGAAGCAGCATTACAAACACCAATACTTCATTATTATTATTTTTTTAACCTAAAGCGCGCAAAGGAGATAATAGTAGGAATAGATATGCAAAACAAGCTCGTATAGCTCAAGCTATAAGTTTCATTCACTTAACTTTACCATAGTTTCCTTTTTATAAATGGAACTTTTTGATATATTGATAATTGATAGGAGCAGTAATAGCATCCATACTGGAATTCCTAAGTTTGCAATATCCACTTTCGTATGCTTCCTCAACTATGAAAGGTCCTTCCCATTTTGGTGTAAACTTAGGCATTAGGGTACCTCAGCCCGCATGCTCAACTACACGAAGTACGACGTCACCTTATTGGAATGATCTCTTTCTCACCAAATGGTTATATGCCACTCCAAGCCTATGTTGATAATTGATGAGATTATGTTTAGTGATATCATGCCTTCCGTCTAATGCTTCCAGATCTATTACTCACAATATGTCAAGTTCGAGCTCGACATTGATTGCTAGCTTTGCAAATGAGATCAAGACTTCTATGGGAACTACTACCTCAGTCCCATATATTAGAGAAAAAGGAGTTGCCTGCGTCGACCTTTGTTTAGATGTCCTATAAGCCCAAAGCACTAAAGGTAGCTCGTTATGCCATGCCTTATGATTATCATGAACTATGCAACTAAGTATCTTCAATAAGCTCTTGTTAGTAGCCTCAGCTTGTCCATTTCCTTTCGGGTAATACGGCATAGACTTTACATGATCAATATTATAGGAAACCAATAGTTGGCGGATGTGCGAATTGATAAAAGGAGTGCCATTGTTAGATAAAATACGCTTCGGGATTCTGAACCTACATTTGATATTCTCCTTCATGAAATCCGCAACTGTCACTCCTGTAGCCTTCCTTAAAGGAGCTACCTCTACCTACTTCGTAAAGCGTTTTGTTCCTGTTAAAATTCAAATGCATCCTCTCAATGGTGGATGTATAGGTCTAATAAGGTTAAAAGCCTACATGTGAAAAGGCTAAGGAGTTGTAATTCTATGGAATGTGACCATAGGAGCATGAATGGCATCGCCATGCTGTTGGTAAACAATACACTTCTTAGTGAAGTTGAAAGCATTCACTTCCATTGTTGGCTAATAGTATCCTCTATCGAGTAGATAATAATATAGTTTTCTTCCTCCTTGATGCTCTTCGTACTCCCTAGCATACACCTTAGTAAAAAATGTTTCTGTTTCAGGAGGAGCGATATACTTTAGGGGTTTCCCCACAAACAATACTTTATAGAGCTCACCTTTGTGTACAAAATACTTCCTGGCCTTTCGCTTTACAAGCTTAGCGTCCATACTATTCATGGGTAACACATTATTCCTCAAGTAATCGATGTATGGGGGCCTCCAGTCTCCAGCACTAGATATAAAATTATACTAACTCTAATCGGGAAGCTTAGAACATTTAGGGCAATATACTTGCACTTGAAGTGCATCTTTAGCCATCGATGGCCAATAATACCCTACACGCTGAATATGACGATATAGTGGTGGCCCTTCCTCCCTACACTAGATCTGGTGATATTTGTCTAACTTGAGACGAGCTTCCTTAGAACTAATACATCGAGAAAGAATACCTTTTGGACCCTTATAATATAACATTCCGTTGATTTTAACAAAATTCTTCAAAGCTAAAACAGAAGCTGCATTAAGGTGTACTAACTGTTCCATGAATGGACCGTGCCAATCGTCTTGCATATCTTCATCCTCATTAACAAAATTTAAAGCTGTATATGGGATAAATTTCTTGACTACTTGGATATTCACATTACCACTAGCATTTTGAATCGGCATTTTAGATGCTAGTGTGACCAATGCATCGACATACCTATTCACCAATCGATTCGCGTGCTCGTACCGTACAGAATTAAATTTTTTAACCATAACATGTATTGTAGTCCTATAAGGTGTAGGTATAGGTTCCTTCAATCCAAACTCACCTGTGGCCTGTCTAATGATTAAATTTGAATCACCTCGAATACACAAATTATGCGCTTCAACTCCTCATTCAGATAACAAACCAAGTAATACTGCCTCATACTCAACTTCATTATTGGTGCATCGAAAATCAAGTTTAAATGCTAAGGGTATCTCTTGACCTTCAGGTGATGTCAATACGATTCCTACTCTCCAGCCTTAATTTCTCATAGAACCATCAAATTGAAGTGTCCATTCAACATCCACCTCGACCATTAAAGTATCTTCATGAAATTCAACTGGTATTACACCTACAGTTGAGCCCTCTTGGGCATTTGGGAAGTGTGCTAATAGATCAGCCAAGGCTTAATGGATTTAGGGGACTACAATGATATGTCGAATTCTCTAAGAAGGAGTAACCACTTAGCAACTCGTCCTAATAAAACCGATTGTGATAATAAATAGTTGATTGGAACCGAACGAGTTACCAGATTGATCTTATGCATAAGGAAGTAATGCTGTAACTTCTACATGGTAAATACTAGCACAAGACAGTGTTTCTCACAAGCCGAGTACTTGACCTTGTTGCCTTGAAGGGTTCGGCTTAAATAGTATATAGGTTGCTCTCGACCATCAACTTCTTGCATAAGTAAGGCTCCAATAGACTTGTCAGTAGAAGTAAGATATAAAATCAATGACAATTCTTTGACGGGCGTAGTCATGGTCTAAGGAGAAGTCAAGATCAACTTGATCTTTTAAATTTCCTCCTCATAGACTTGTTCCCATTCAAATGAAATTCCTTTCCTCAAAAGTTGGTACAATGGGTATGAAATCTCAACAAGTGCCGATATAAACCTCTTGATATAAGAGAACTTTCCCATGAAAGTTTTTAGTTTCTTTAAAGTAGTAAGGGATGGCATTGCTCTTATAGCTTACACTTTTGTAGGATCAACATCAATTCCTTTCCGATGAACGATAAACCCCAAAAAATTCCCTAAGGACACTCCAAAAACACATTTGAGAGGATTCATGCGAAGCTTGTACAACCGACATCATTCAAAAACCTTTTATAGATGAACTACATGATCATATGCCCTTTTAGACTTGATAACTATATCATCGACATAATCCTCCATAAAGTCATGCATCATGTCATGGAATATAGCAGTTATTGCCCTTTGATAAGTGGCGCCTGCATTCTTAAGTCCAAATGGCATGACGGTATAATAAAAATTTCTAACCAATATACGAAAAGCGGTATACTCCGCATCCCCAATTGCCATCTTAATTTGATTATAACCACTGAATCCATCCATAAATGAGAATAAATCATATCCCGCAATCGCATTTATCGGAGTATCGACATTTGGTAAAGGAAATTAGTCTTTAGGATAAGCCTTGTTCAGATCCCCGAAGTACACACATACTCTTATCTGTCCATTCTTCTTTCTTACCGGAACAATATTAGCAAGCCAAGTAGGATGTTAGATGGGCCTTATAAATCTAACTCGTAATAACTTCTCGACTTCTTGCTTAATTTGGACTTCAATCTTAGGGCAGAAAACCCTTTGTCCTTTCTCTACAGACATAACTCCCAGGGCAATGCTTAATCTGTATACTATAAGACTAGGGTTCAATCTTAGTATCCCTTCGTAGGTCTATGCAAATACGTCTCTATATTCTCTTATCAACTTGACAATATGAACATTTATTTCTTGTGGGAGGCTCTTGCTTATGAAGATTGGCCGCTACAACTCTTCCAATCGTGCTAGATCCAATTCTTCTATTTTCTTAGCTTGTAGCTTCATTTGGTCTTATAGTTGCTGTGGGGGCGGATTGGACTTCTTGTATTGGTATGGGATCTGAAGAGGAAAAATATACCTACTCAAACCCTTAAGATCGTCATAAGTTGTATACCCTTCTTTCGTCTTCTCGAACGAAGCTTTCAATTCCTTTAGGTTGCTTATTCTTCTTCTTTTCCCTACGACACCCACATATCTTTCTTTTCTTATGTTGACCATCTTGAATTTCTTCCCATATAAGTAAAGGGACACCAATCGGCTTAGCTATTGTAGTCTCGCCTTCTTCAGCAAATTCATCAAAGTAGCCTAACTCAATAAAATATGATTCGTGTTGCTCGAAAGGATTCTTGGTAACTGGAATAAATACATCCTTCCCTTTCCAATGGCCCTTAATACATTGATGTAATGTGGATGGGACCAAGTTGTGATCGTGCAGTCATTTCTTACTAACGAGTAGATAGTATTAGACCAGCGCATCAATCACATGAAAGGTAATAGTACCATGGATAGTGCTAACCTTGAGATCAACATTAACATACCCAACAAAATCTATAAGGGCATAACTAAATCCATTTATTGATATAGGCTATTTAACCAATTGTCGAATGTCAATTCCAATAGCCTTAAAAGTACTCATTGGCATGATATTTAACGAAGAACCATTATCAATAAATGTTCTCTTGATGAGGACTCGTTAAGCAAACCTTGTACATATAAAGGGCGATTGTGATTAGAATTCTTCACACACATGTCCACATCAGTAAATAAAATCGCATTTTCGTGTGCTGTGGCCATCTCTTCATAGGTTGCGCTGAACTACACTCTACGTATTGACTCTCAGAGATTTGTGTGAGTGTAGTTGCTGCCATAAGCTGAGCTTTCTCATTAAATCCTAAGAGATCAAAGAAATTCCTAAAGTTAACTGCCTTCAATAATGCTGTAACAATAGGTAAGTGTTCATCATCTTGAGCTTTGATCAACTTTCCTTTATCTTTATCATTTCCAGTAGTTTAGGCATCAATTATTTCAGTGGTGATAGGATCATGGCTAATGGCATTGACAGTACCCCTTTGGTTGTTGTGGGCGGGAAGTAGATCGTTTCTAACATCATTGTTATCAATGATCAACTCACCACGTACAACTCGATCGTTAAATATTTTCTTCAAAGTGAAACAATCTTTAGTTGGGTGACCAATAATTCGATGAAATCTATAGTACTTGGGATCATTCTCTTCTTCATTTGTGGGGAAGCGCTCAACCCTCGGAAGCTTAATGTTTCCATCATGGAGCCACTGGTGAAGCATTTAATGCACTTTAGCCATAGGACAAGGATATGTTAAAGATGGCTTAGTGTTAGTAGGCTTATCATCTCTTTATTTCTTTGCTCCCCTTAGTAATTCGCCCTAAGCCACGCTTATAGATGAAGTGCGCTTATTAAATCTCTCAACTTCACTTCTTTGTCATGCTATTGAATTATTGGTCCTTTGCGCGTTCTCAACTAGTACAGCAAAGGAAGCCAACGACAGGTTTTCGAGGTAAAACCGTGTACTCAGGAAACATCCCTTGCATACAAATCTTGACCAACTCTCTCTCATCACAAACATCTTGTATATCTAGTGAGCGCTCCCTAAAGTATTCTATATAGTCCATCAGATCTTCTTTAGACTTTTGTCAGATCCTTCCCATGTTAATAAGGGTGATTCTCTCTTCTATAGAGAAAAACTTCTCCAAGAACATATTACACATACTACCCTATGAATCTATTGATCCTAAAGGGAGATTAACATACCAAGTGTACGCCTTCTTGGTGAGTGACTTGGAGAATTCTTTTAGTTTCAAATCGTCATCTAAGCCATATACCTCTAGTATCTTGATAAATTTTAGCAAATGTTCTTTAGTACTTCCCTTCTTGCCATTAAATAGCATAAACTTCGGACTGACATAATCTTCGAGGTATGACTTCATGACAATATGTTAATGATACAGAAGCTTTAGTTTTGGTATTCCAACCATAGATTTTGCTTGTATCTCCTTTAAATATATATCCAAATCTTCTTTGGTTACAAACGAACCTCTCTGATTAGATACTTCAGCCCTTAGTGACATTGCAAGAACAGGATGCATGGGCGTTAGATTTACAGGTGTAGATCTTACAAACATGGGATTCATTAGTATTGGTTGAACAGAGTCAATAATTGTAATACGTGAGGATGACGAGCTTCCAATTTGAACTCCTTGATTCCTCACTTCAAGTAACGAATCTTGTGTAACTGTAGGTTCTACAGCAGAAAGTTGTTCTCTAACACTAGGAGCAATATGCTCATTGACAACCGGAGGGTTGAGTGGGATATATTGTTGCACCACATTAGAAGGTTACAAGGAAGTTGCTCCTTGTTACGTAGTAGCATAGGGAGCCAAAGCAGGTGCACATTGAGAAAACATCGCCATAAGTTCACTTAGGCTCCGATTAGTCTCCCACAGTTCACGCGTTAATTGCGCATTATTCAAGACACCTTCTTATGTGTTGTCACCTTGATTAGTGTCTCCAGTTGAGGGTGGATTTTAATTATTGGTCATAGTATTAATATTTTGCTCTTGATTAGTTCCTTCAGTAGGGTTAGGTTATCTTCACCTTGGAGGTACCATGATGTGAGTATCAAGTCTTTCCTCCCTAGTGGAGTCACCAGAAAAATATGAGGGTATTGGGTATAGATGCAAGTGTCACGTGCGTGTCGTGCGAGCCGCATGTAAAGTCGCGCTACACGTTATCAGGGAAATAACTTAAGTGACTTGTATGGGATGATTAGGAGAGAAGCGTAAGGAGGAGGAGTAGGTAATCTTAATAAGGCTCTATCACATATGATGACAAGTGAAGGAGTACGATGGTATCAAACTCCAAGATTAATGAAGAATGGGGTGATGTTTTTGAAGTGTTTATATGTTTGATCTTTAAGGTAAAGTTTCGGTAGAATAACAGTATTAATGGAGGTTTTTTTCTTCTTTAAATGAGGATCTAAGTAGAGTATTTATAGAAAAGGGTAATTGATCACATCCGTCAAATCATGACGGTCATCAATGGCTGATATTGAAACCTCTTATTAATAGATCTTAAGTGGGTTATTTTCATAGGTTTAAACCTAAGTAAAGGCTTTAATTATTATTTTAGTGTGAACCAAACCAAGAAAGGTTGGATTGAATGGACCAATTTAATGAGACCTACTCCAAGCCTACAATGCCAAGTCTCTTTTGATCATCCTAATAATTTTTAGGCTTAGCTCTTTAAGTCCTATCACCTTAACCGAAAGAGTCAAATCCATTTGATTAATGGGCTTGAAGCTCAATATTAAATTTGACCCTTTACATTTATATTAGAAGCATGTTATAATTGTGCGAAAATTCAATTATGTTCTTTATATTTTTTGCAGGTCATACAAGTCATGTTAAATTTCAATTACCAAGCTATGTTCCTATATATAAATGTTTATGCATTATAAATGGCTTCACCTAATGGATTTGTATTATGAAGTTAACCTTTTTTGTTATTTTATATAGACATGCACCGTTTTCGTGAAAAAGAAACAAAAGAAGAAGAAAAAATGTTACCAAGATATTGCATACGAATTTGGGTTGTCTCAACGGCCTCAGAAGAAAGTACATTGCTTGGGAAAAAGTTTTAAGCAAGGCAATTTGAAGTAAAAGAAAATTATATGGATGGTTCAAAGGGTAATCCCTAAACCACATGCCTTTTGCTGCTATGGAACCATGGTCGAATGGTGCACACACCACACTTATATTTTCTCCATGAGTAATGACCGGTTCTCCTGCCGAACCAGACATGCTCATCCCTTGTTTTCAAGATCCAAGGATCAATCCGTCGAACATATATAGGATTATTCTTAAACTGGGAAAAATGCTGGCCAATCTCTTCCTGAGGCATGCTCTACTATGTTCCAAATCAGAATTTCTTTCAGGACAATTTCCTTTAGAAAGATCAACCTGAGCCAAGTGGGAGGACACAAAAAAAGGAAGAGGAAAACGGCCAACTGTTCCAGGGGGCTACCTGCTTAATGGAATTTTTTCTAATTTGTAGTACAGAGTGTAACGTTTATCATGACTAATTATAATCGAACTTTCATTTGCGTTTTTTCTTTATTGCCATTTGACCATTTGATGCTGAGCGTGCAAAGTGCACCATGTCCTTGAATTAGAAGGGAAAGAATAGGAATATGCTTTCCATTAAATGAGTACAAGTGTTATTTTAACTTAATTCATTACGTCTTCTAGAAATCTTTGACGTCAATGGAACTGGATAAGAATAACTACTAACTGTCTACGCTAAGACAGCCTATTTTGTCTATTTACAGGTAAACAAAGGTTTCAATTTTTTGTGAAGAAAAAATAACACAAGGCTTTTAAGGAAGCAAGCGAGAAATTTTAATCTGTATATATATAATATATGCTAGCCGGTAATACACCCACAGTTCATCTGCAAAAAGAAACTATTAAGTGTGGGATATTTAGAGAGTAAGAAAATGTTGAGCATGTAAAGTGAGATTTAAATTTGAAAACTGTATCGAGTGGTTTCAATCATATCCATAAAATGTAAAATTTTGGAATTCATACTAGTGGACATGCAACGATTAAAAAGTTAGTTTTCAAATAAATGAAAAGGATTTAGTTATATATCAATTATTACTAATAATTTTAATGGGGTGTAGAGTCTAATATAGAATGTATTTACTTTATAATATAGATATAGATAGATCACAAATATATGTTGCTGTAATAGTTAGATTTATAATGTACCAGCTATCGTGTACCATGCAAAAATTATATAAAATGGTATAATCTAATTAAAAAAATAAGATAATTATTAAATCAAGCAGTATACTATGACTAAAGAGGAAAAAAATTAAACATGAATGGTGTAAAAATGTGTTAGAAATAAAAGAAATATAGGACTGTAAAAATTAAAGTTGTAATGTACTGGTAAAATATACTAAAATTTATGAATGTATTAGTTAACGGTTGATTTCGGTAAAAACCGGATAGCTTACTTTCATGTATAAAAAACAATTAGAAGCACAGTTTTAAAAAGTTTTAGGATGTTCAACATTCATATTTTATGATACTTTATTATATAGGAAAATAATTAGACTACTATAAAAAGTGGAGCAGCTTCTAAACCCCAAACCCTTTTTAGCTTAAGTGTAATGTGTTTTCTAAAAACATATCCTTAAGAAGTTAATTTAGTTTATTAACCCATACATATCTATATTGTTAAAGCAAATGAGACCTTAAGTAATTGTTTCTCTTAAAATTACATATTTGTCCTCTATTTACTGTTATTTAACAAAAAAATTAATTATTAAAATTATAATTAATAGATAAATATGTCTATTTACTCCTTCTTTCTTTCTTTTTCTTTCTTTACTCTCTCCAACTTTTTCCACTCTTTTACCTTTCCACTTTTCTACTCTTCCACTAACTGTACCTACATCTCTCTCTCTCTCCTCATTTTGTATTTTTTACACACGTAACGCAAGTGCATTGACCACTAATAGTATATATAAACACAAACTAATATTTATATGGATACATTTATCCACAAATGTAAGATCCCATGTTAGCCTACTGATTTTTCCTTAAATCTTTAGTGACATTTCAACACAAGAATCCCCTGTCTTAATAATGGAAAAGCTTTAGGATAAAATAATATTTAGTTATAAGGACTAGACCAAATAAAAAAAAAAAAAAACTGGAAATGATAAGTATAAGGAGAATTGTACAATAAAAATTTATTATATCATATTTAGTTTACACAGTACTGGATATAAAATATATATTAAGAAATTAATTATTTATATTATAAATAAATAATTTTTTATAATATTTAATAAAAATAATATTCATTAACTTAATATTATAATATGGAGGGGTATTTTTGGAAATACAAAATATTTTTTGTTTTTATCCATTCATCAGCCTAATTTTTGTCCAATCACTAAATAAATTTATAAACCAAACATTGGACAAACTTTTTTGTTCAGTTCAATATTACGAAAATTACATAACCAAACACTATTTAAAACCATAGTTTCTTCCTTTAATAACACCAAAAAATATTGACAAACTATATATTGATAAAGTTAGAAACGTATGGAAACTTTCACAAGTTAATGCAATAAAAATGTACAATTGCAAAAATCAAACATTATCGTAATGAATGACAAATATATAAACAGTTTGAGGTTAATAAGTCGAAAATCGCAAATTTAGAAATATGGAGAAAGACAACTAAGTACTAAAGAAAAATTGAAAGTAAAATATACAAGAGAGAAGCACTTGAATATTCAACTTCAAATAGAAAATATAGGAAACCCAATATCAAATTACCTCTGCTCTTCTTAATTGAATTTCACTGGACAAACTTAATTTCAAAGTTAATTAATCCATTATTTAACCCATGTATTTTTCTTTATCTTTCGGAGCAAACTGTAGATGAAAAGTTTAAAAGAAAAGGCCAATTGAAGAAAAGAAATGTTATCGTATAAATGGGGAATCGATTAACTGCACATGGAAAGAAAGACAGAGAAAAGGTAAAAGAAATCCGAAGGACGTTTAAAAGAGAGAGATTACAATACGTGAGGGAAAAAGAAAAAAAAAAAAAAAGAAAGAAATTGGTGACAAATTGCAAATTGTCAAACTATATAAAATAATTCCTAAGAATTGGTGGGTGTGTCGAAGGGTTATATGGTTGTTACGGAAAGGTAGACGAGGTAAATGTAACTTGCAATGTTGGAGAAAAACAACCACATGGATGCCGGAAAAGAAAAGATAAAAAAATTAAGAGAGAGAGAGAGAGAGAGAGAGAGAGAGAGAGAGAGAGAGCGAAGAATGTGGATTAATGCCATAGAACATGTATATCCACTGTAACTGTGGCTAAAAACCATTAAGTTACGAAATAACCGCAAAGTTTTAAGAATATTTGTTTTTGTACATGTGATAAGATGGTTTTACATGAAAGTATATTTAAAAGATATATATATATTTTTTTTAAAGATGTTCAGTCGATGGAATGACCGAGTATTACTTTAATAATAGTGATATAATATACTACTTTATTGATGCTAAATTCATATAATGAATTTATATATGTTATATCAATTTACTTATTACCGACATGAGGTATACGCTAACTTTGATATAATTGAATTAGATGTATACTAGTTGACTAAGATTACGGCACAACGTAAAGCCATAAATAATAACACAAGAAAAGAATAAAATTCGTATTAATTGATCATTCCTACGAAATTTGTTCTATATGGTTAATGAAACATAATAAATTTGGAAAAGACGAAAACAAGAAACAAAATAAGCAAACAAACATTCCTAAATGGGCGGAAAATCTTCGCCAGCCTAATATCCTATGAAAATGCACAAATTTGAATGAGCTAACACCAAATAGCAAAGCCATTTGCGCCAAGTCACACACTCAATTCAATCCTTTTTTAGCATGTTATGTGTCCCGTCACTCATTATATGCAGAAAGTTATTACATGTCAAAGTTGGCTCATCCACAAAACTTAAATCAAGTCTATTCTTCTACGCTCGCACCCCTTCTAATCCTGATGTTGGCTTTGGACGGTTCTGTTTCCAACTTCTTTTTGCTTTTGACGATCTTTTCAACTGCTTCTAATGATCACTAGATTCATTTGGATTTTAACGATCCAAATGCTCTATAAATTATATACTTACCTTATTCGTATGCAACAAACAATTGATTGTTTATAAAAGAAAAATAACATGTGACAATAAATTTGACTATTGCATTGCTACTCAAGGTGTGTTCAGAAATAAGTCAATATGAAGGTCCCAATGCATCACGAAATAGAAGCTATACTTGATAAATGACTCTTACACGAGATAGGAAAGGGTCTTGGGTAGTGCTTTGTAATTTAAATCAGCCGGTCTCTCTTGAGCATATTCTGCGGTAATAATCACTAGTTCAACATAAATCCTTTTGTTCTTAGGATCCCATCTTGCTGAAATTTCCATTATATTGATTTTTATAGTGATCTCAATATTCAAATGATGATTGGATGGTCCTGTTAAAGTACAATAGGTTCAAATATTTTTTAAGCGACATATTTTTCATGTAAATGATATCATTTCTAGAATAGTTTTATTGTTTGCATCATCTAATACAAATAATATAATTTCTCACATTTATGATGTTTCACTACTTTACCTTCAACAATATAACTCTTTAAAATAACACGTCATTTCATTGAAAACATTAGTATACATCTTATATTTATAATAATTTATTACCATATATTATTAAAGTATTCATTATGATAATCTCTTAAATTAAGTTATTAGGTTTACCAATAAATATATTAAAATTACTTGAATTCGTATTTTGGAATTGAAATTTAATTATATTTATATGTTAATGTAAACTAATATTTATGCATAATGCGGACCTAGTTTTATGAATTTCCATGTTAAATCGTACTTAGAATACTTATTATATAATGCAAAAAGTAGTTTTGGTACAAGTATTTGTACTTTCTAATATTTTTCGATTCAACCATAACAAAGGACAAAAAAAAGGGCAAGACCATTAGCTTACTGCATCTAGGTACATAGCATGGCTCAAATGTCTATTTGTAGTAGCCAGAATAGCAGTGTTGTTAGATTCGAATCGGATTATTGATCCAAACATATAAGAGTTAAGAATTGGGCGGAAAACTAGTTTAACTTGAGTCGAACCAAGACCAAACCAAATTAAACTACAAAGGTCAAGAGGATTCAGTAAGATTACCTGAAATCTTTATATCACGTATGTACCTATAATACGAAAACTATTTTGTAAGTCAGAAATTGTTAGTTTCTAACTAATTGATCACTATGGCTTTTCAAATTTGATGTAAAATATAAATAATTATGGATAACCAATATTCCACAGTTTATTAGAATCATAGAGAATTAATATCATCTACCAAACAATAAAATTAAGTATGTAAATTAATGGTTGTGCTAAGAAAACAGGATGAATAAGTGGATTAGACAAAACAATAACTAGCCAAACAATTTTAGTTACAATCGGTCTAATGGTAAATCCATCAAAGAGATTAGAAGGCAAACAACAAATAGAGACAATCAGCAAGCTCGTTCTCTTATGAACCGGCTTGTTAGGAAAACCAGCTTGCTAGTTCATGTCCAGAGCACCACCAACCAGATGGTAAAAAATAAGAGTAGCTTGTGTGTTATTGATCATACAAAGTCACTTTGTTTTATTTTATTTGTTTATGTTTTATATAAGTTGCAACTATTTACTTAATTGCCATTAAAGAAGCTTTTTATCTAATATCATTGTAAAATACCTCGTTCTAGAGATTATTAAGAGTGAATTACATCATTTCTTTACAAATCTTATCAATTATCTTGTATTGATTGTGATAATTCCTATTAGTTTATGTTTTCTTCATAAGCCATATTGAAGTCTACCTAGCTAAAGCCATCATTTTTATATATCCATAAGTCATATTAGAATTAGATCTATGACTTTGTTGTGCCTTAGAATCATAGACACATCAAAAACCCTTTGTTATAAGGTAAAGCTTAAGCTCAACATCTAAGGATAGGTAGTCTAAGTTCTTGGTTGATCCAATTTGTCTAATGGTTAAAGACATTTAAAACTGAAAGTCTAGCTTTTCTCTCCCTTCTTTTTAAACATATTAGAATAAAAGCCAATCAATTGGTTAGCAAGGAAATGTTTATTTTAGTGTATATAGTTGTTTAGATGCTATACCCACCTTCTTAGTTTTTAGAGTAACTATATTGTAGTTAGGGATTTAGACACCCATGATTGTTTATCTTGTCTTAGAAAATCTATATAGCTTTGCATTGATCATATGCTTTAATAGATCAAACTATAGTCTTCTAGTGGGAAGAAAGAGTAGCTTTGCCAATTATATTTGTGCATCTCTTAACTATAAGGATCAAACTCCTCATATGAAAATACTATCTACTTTAGCATACTCCTCATAGTTTTGTCCTTAGTTTAGCTACTTTTAGGAGGTCATTGATCTTGGAATATTCTCTACTAAGTACATTTAACTTTGGAATTATAATGAACTTCAAACGATTATGCTAAAAGGCATCTTAATGACTATAATTTTGTTCATATCTACTAAAGGGATATCACAATCTCCTTTTCTTATAAAAGGAACATCTTTATCAACTTCATTATATACAGTTAGGACCACATCAAGTAAGGAGGACTCTATAGGTATATCCTTATATGCTTAAGATCTGCCTTCCATACTAAGGTGCTTTGCCTTGCACAACACTTGGTTACCCCCTTTTCGATCGGTAAACCATTGTAATACCATTTATAATAGTTAAAACTCCTTATATTAAGGCATTGTTCACTTTAACATGATATGTGTCATAATTTTGTCATTGATTTAGATGCTTCCTCGAAGGTTATCTATCTTAGAAGTGCTCTTTCTTCTAAACATGTTTAACCTAGAGTTAATAAATAATAAGTTACTATATTATAAAGTGTTTCGATGATTGGAGTTCTATTTCACCTAATTTAAGGGATGTCATACTAACTCCTCCAAGAATAAACTTTATAGACAATTTACTAGGTGCTTAATAAGCTCTTAGTTATAGACCAATTCTTTAGTTTTTTTCTTTTTTTCTTTTTATAAATTCTCTAAGTAATGCCACCAATAAAATTTCAAGTTGAATTTATTAACGTTTGATTAGCTAAAATGCTAGTGTAACTTTGTAAAAATACTAATGATCTTATTGAAAAAATTACAAAATAACCAATCTATAAAATAAACTCATAACTCTTCTTGGATGAATGGTTATGTAGTTTCTTCTTTATAATATCGCCATAAAATGCAAATATAATAAAATAATTCAGCTTAACATTGTGCTTCGGATAACTTAAAGCGAAATTGGGTAGGAAATATTATTTTCTTTTTTAGTAGGGAAAAATGGTTTTTAATTCTCAACATTTCGTCACTATTTTATTCTAAGTCTTAAATACTTCTTTTTTTTTTTTTTTCTAACTTTGAGTCCTCAATGTATATAGGACTTTAAAAATAAGGACATTTTAAAATTATTTTATCCGTAACAATAAGTGGCAGAGCCCAATATGTCTAAATAATCAATGTGAATAAATAATATAATTAAATATATATAAATTAGTCAACGCAACTAGCGGCAATCCCTTCGTCTCTCCACAACTAGCGCCAGCAATCAACCAAACAAAGCGACCCATGACCACAGCTAGCAATGCAACGACCAACGAACACGACCATAGACCGATGAACCACTCCTTCACCTGCTTCATCTCCGAAAACAACCTATTTTCTTCATTTCTCCACGACTAGTGACAAAAAAGATTAAGGTTTTTCACTTTTTCAACTTCATAATTTCCTTTCTTACATTATAAAGTCTCGAATCAATGGTTATGTGGTGCTTTTTGTTGCGGTGAGTCATCTCTTCCTCCACTTTTCTTCATTGTGGAAAATAAGGGTGCTCGTTTTATCTTCTATCCGTTGTAAGGCAGTTAAACTTCCAGTCCTCACTGTTATTAAGCTTGTTTCGTCCGTATCTCTTAGATTTGAATTTTCTTTTTTTATTTTATTGTTTGGTCTTTTTGCTTTCTTTTTCTTTTTTCCTAATGAATCCAAAGCCCTTCAACCTAATGTCCTCTACCTAAATTTGTGTAAGGGTCGATTTCAAACCGTAAACCGGTCCAGAAGTAGGTGGGCCAAACTGCTAGGCTTTAAGAGTTTAAGCGGTTCAAGAGGGTGGAACTATCCGAATTGGCAGGTTGTGAACCGTCGAGCCAAGCCATCATTAAACTAATGGATTGGTCTGGCCGATTCACTCCCTTAAAAAAAAAAAAAAGAGAGAAAAGAGATATCATTAAGTTAGAAAAAATAATTTGATAATATCTACTAAATTATTGCACGTTAAAACTATTTTATTTACGATAGTGAATGATAATTTTTTTAACAATAATATTATCAAACTAATAATAAATGATTAATTATAAATTAATTATGTATTAAGGATAAAAAAAAATTCAATTTTAGTTAATATAAATCCTTTTTATAAAATTTATTAAATATTAAGCACTTGAATATAAGAAAAAAAATAAAATTTGAGGAAAAAAATAAAAAAGTCGAAATAGTATTAAGTCAGAAATTAATAAAAAAATTATAAATTATTAATGAATTAATACACTTAAAAAAAGAGAAATGAGATCACATTATTAGAAACGATTAATATATTAAAAAAGAAATTAATAAAATTAATAAAAAATTTAAATATTAAAAAAAAAAGGTTCAAAGACCTCGAACTAATCCAAAACCACTATCTCATAGGTCGATTACGGTTCATCGTATTATCGACACGTAAACCGACGGTTTCAAACCGTGCCTAAGTTTACCTCCACCCATAAGCTGTCTATTATTTACTAGTCATCCTTCTTGTTCATCATGTAACTTATGCTATCTATTGTCCTTGGTCATTCAACCTAAGCACCACTAACATTAACACAATCATTTTTGCAAATTTTTGCATTTTTATTATTTATTAATTTTTTCTTAAGATTCTTTATTTTTTTATAATTATATTTACTTTTGAATATTTTATTATATTATTTATTCTATATTATTAAATAGATGAATCTAAGTGTGCTATGTATCATACACTAGCGAAAAATATCATGCTAATAGAAAAGTCCTCATTTACAAAATGTGGGAAATTGAATAAAAATAAAGATTTATGACTTAAATAAAAAAGTGATAAATATTAAGAACAAAAAATATATATTTTTCATCTTTAATGTTTATGGATGTAGAAGTTTAACTAAGGTAGTCACTTTTGTACAACATGGTATTATGCTACATGGACCTAAGTGGAGATGACATAGATGCTATGTAAGAAATGATTAAGAGATAAGTAGTAAGGACAAGGAAAATCTTAATAGGCTTGAAAACACTTGTGATAGGTGGGTAATAACAAAGTCTACTATTAATGATGAAAAGGTGATGTATACTTAAATGATTGATTGTTTGATCTTTAAGGAGAGAATCTAGTAGCATGATAACGTTAGTGTAAAATATGTTATATCTGTTTAAGGAAGGGATTGGCTATTTTTTGAAGTTAGCTATTCATCTATCTGTTGACTTGTAATGTCAATTGATGGCCGAAAAATGAGTTCCTTCATAAATGGGCATAACCATTATTGAGAAAGATTGATATTAAATTAGCTAATTCAATGACCCTTACTTTAAATTTACTATGCTAGATCTTCCCTTTTTTTATTTTTTTATTGTTTTGCAAGATGCTAAATTTTTCTTGATTATCATAATATTTATAGGTTTAATTCTTTAGACTCTGTAATATTAGTCTAAAGAGACAAACCCATTTGATTATTAGACTCAAAGCTCAATATCTACATTAACCCTCTATAATATTATAGTATTACTTTTAGTAACATGTATTTCAAATAACTATTGCGAATAAAATGGCAATTTAACATGTCAATTGGAATTTGAAATCCACTTTTCTTTCCACTTTCAATCATTTGGAATTCTAACAAGCTTCCTAATTCTTTCCTCTCCTTTTTATTATTAGACAATGTTTCTTATCATCACTTTTTTATTATTTGAAAGAGATTCATAGTGGCCTCATGAAAGCAAAGACTAGATTGTCTATCTTCGCTATGAAAGTTAAAGTACAATAGCATATTCTTTACGGTCATAGTATGTGATTAAAGGAATACATGTAGACTTATCATACAAAAATACTTTTTATTTCCCAAATGGTATTCCCTCTCCTTTGATCGCATGCTTAAACGTATAAGTACAAAAGCAAAAAGTGGACAAATAAACTTGGTCGTCTTTTTTTCCTTTTGATTTTGTAGTGTAAATGTTTTCTCCAATCACATATTTACGCATACATCAGAAAAAAATTGAAATACACAAACAATGTTTTCTATATTTGATTGGGATGCCCTTTGAGATGAGGAAATCGTCAATACTCGATAAATAAAGAAAACGGTCCTTCCGCGTAAAAACAATCATATGCGATACGGTTCTTACTCGCTTATCATAAACATATACAACCAACGCGACACGTTGTTTCCACTAGAATGGTCGTATCATATCATGTCGTTTCATTTCCTTAACGTGGACGAATGCCCATAGTGGTTGTCTACCTATCCCTTGCCTGTTTCCACTTTTTGAATCTTCCGCTCGAAGTTTATGCTGCCACTGCCGCATCTATAAGAAAACAAAAATCTCCCTACCTCTTGCTTCAAAGAAGGACTCATTGCTTTTTCAATCTTATGATTGCTTGCTCAGAAAGAGAAGGAACAGCCTACAAGCATCTTTCCAAATTATTCTGATCATTGAATTTCCTGGGTATGTAACTTATGTTTGAATTGAATGAACTTGTTTGGAGAAAGAAGGAATGGTGGAGGAAAAGAAAATTTCATTCAAAATTTTTCATGATCCCACCAAAAACCTTCCTTTATAACGGGGAGAGAGTTAGATAGGAAAATATTTGACCGTTTCATAATTCTTTCTACGAAAGGGTGTTCAAGTAAATTCAGATATTAAAAAGAATTATGATATTTTACGACATTTTGTCTTTTAATAAAATTTGAAAAAATATTTAATGCGCTTTTTATCCATAATTATTCTTCCCCCATTTTCCTTCCATTTTCATATCCCTCCATTTCTTTCTTCTCATTTTCTTTCATTCCAATTTATTCCCCTTGTCCCAAACATAGTGTTAACGTTAATGGATTCATCATTTCTAGTTTGACATTGGTTTTGCATGCCTTATGCAAAAGTTTCTAGGCTTAGCGGCGAGTTACAGGGTAGAAAGTTTGACGTGTGGGAGTTTTTGTAACCACTTATGGTAGTTTTCGTCTCTTGGAGAATGACGTATCAAAATTTTATATGCTTGACATATCTTGCTAGAACTGAAGAAATATTTCAGCTCAGTAGCCTTATGCTAAATTCATATATTTATCATTTAGTACTTCGTTCTGGTTCTGCTTAAAAAGATAACTGGGTTTGTGGTTATATTGGCATTTCAAGAGCTTTTATTTTACAGATTCTGTTTTCATGATTATATATGCATCCAAAGAGATATTTTGCAATCTAGGATTTCTTCCACAATTTCTTATCTATTGACTTATGAAATATTGTTTTGTAGCTTGGGGATTTCGGATCTTGAGAGCAAGGACATAGGCAGTACTTTTTGCTTGTTGGTAAGTAATTTCTCTTCATGAAATACCTTTATAAGGCCACTATGAATAGCAGAATCTTTTTTTTTTTGGGTTTTACTAAGGGGTTTCCTCTAAAGGAAACAGATTATATTAACTAATGAGTTTCCGCTGGAAAAGCAGTCGGACCGTTGATGGATTTTAAAAGCAAAGAAAATGCAGAAACAGACAATGTTAGGGATGCTGAACCTGTGAATTTGAATTTTAAAGGCTCTTTGACTTATTCCTGTTCCTAATTCAAATGCTCTTTTGGAGTGATCTTTGCGATTGAGCTAAAATGAAAGTTTGGACGAAGTTTTTCTATTTTCAATTTGGTGTCTTTGTCTTTTATCCTGCCAACCATATGCTATTGTGTGTCTAAGAAAAGTTAAAAGAGAGGTGAACATTATTCATCTTTTTTGGTGACATATAGTTGGTAGAGATATGGACGGATATACTAATTTGGGACGAGAAAATTCTATCCCTAAAAGTGCGGCGTGTTATTATATTAACATTCCAACTTCAGCATTTGAAGAATTGTAAACTGGAAAATGTCGGAGTTCCATTTGTGCAGCTAAAGATCCAATCTCATGCTCTCTCTGTTCAAACTTCTGACTTCACGGGAAAGTGTTGCTGATTAGCATCTTAAGTTGGGAAATAATTTATTATAGGGAACTTAATACTCTGATCCTAGGTAATTAACATTGTTCATAATTACATCCTGAGCTGTGGTCCTTGTAGGAATAAAATGTACTTTTAATTGATGTTTGTGAATTCACCATTCAGCCAATTTCGATTAATTTACTAGGATGGTGCATTATGATTAAGCCTTCATGTTAGTTTGGATTTGTAAGTAGCATTCTTGTTGCTCAATTTTGCAGACGGTATGGGTGAAGCAAACTTCAATCAGATGACACTTGACACAGTCAGAGACTCCTTGATCAGACAAGAAGATTCAATCCTATTTAGTCTTATAGAGAGAGCTAAATATCCTAGCAACCTTAATGCTTACGATAAATTGAATATGGTGATACCTGACTCTTCTTATTCATTGGCTGAGTTCATCATTAAAGAGACAGAAGCTGTCCAGGCTAAGGTAAGACACATCTTTTGCTTTCTTGTGACTGGTTTATACTAATACACTTGGTTTTCTTGAGTCTGTTTCTTTGTATTCGAATATTAGACTTGCACGAGAGTGCTTTATGTTTGGCTTTTTGAATTGTATCCTCTCTGCTGATTGTTGAATATGATATCTGCAATAAGAAGTAATGATTGTTAATTTTTGCTATCCTTGATTGTTTCGTGGTTCTGCTTGCTTGGATCAATTCTCAGCTAGTCTATGCTGGAAGATCCTAGGAAGGTATGAACAGCTATTACCATCATCTGTACTTTGTGAAGATTGCCTAAGTTTGTGAAGATTTCCTTAAGATTCAAGAAATGCAATTGGCTGTTGTGCCTCTTCTGTCATCTAATTGCTCCATTAATTTCATTTCGGAAAATTGAGGAAAATACTTTTTGTGAAATCAGACACACCCTTAATCTCCATGGACTTTTTTCTATTAAAGTCAAACTGTTCATAATTCACCTCTCTTTTATGGCATAAGTGAAAGGCTTTCTTTTTTTTTTTTTTTTCTCCCTTTTTTTTTTAAATTTAGTTTTTATTTTGCTAATGATCATAAAGCTTGAACAATGCAATGTCCCATGTGTTATCGATAATTAAGTTTCTTTACAGATTAAAATCTTTGAGCAGTCTTCTTTTGTTTCTGTAAACATGTTTCACTGCAAATCACTTCAATTCCGTCATCATTAACTTGTTATGCCTTGGTAGGGAGAATATTTCCATTACTCTTTTAACTTTTAAAATGGTATTCTATGGAACAGTGCGGTCGATATGAAAACCCTGAAGAACATCCCTTCTTCCCTGATGATTTACCGTCCTCTTTAGTCCAACCTTACAACTATCCAAAGGTAATTCCCAACACACTATATTACTTCCAGATTTACAACTTCAGGATCAAAATTTCTTCATGTAGATTAGTTGGTCTGATTCCCATATAGATACTGCATCCCGCAGCTGCTTCCATCAACATAAACAAGACCATACGGGATATATATTTTAACAAACTGCTGCCTTTGGTGACTACCCCCAGTGATGACGGCAACTATGCATCAACTGTTGCTTGTGATATTGACTGTCTACAGGTAAGAGTTCTACTTAGCTTAGTTCATTCTTTATTTTAGAAATATGTGCATGTTCATGGCAATTCGAGGAGGCATTGGGTTGCTAATAGTAAGGATTTTAATAGTTGAGAGTAGTTGTGATTTCTACTGATGTAGATTCATTTTATCATTCTATCAAAAATACTGGGCTCATGTTTGGATAATTTTTACTCATGAAAATGTAGGCCCTGTCAAGAAGAATTCATTACGGGAAATTTGTAGCTGAGGTGAAATTTAAGGATGCTCCACATGATTATGAACCTGCAATACTTTCTCAGGTATGGAAACAATTTTGCTAGCTCCTATGAGGTTTTCGACATTTTTAGCGTATTAATTTGCTATGTTACATAGCATGGACATAAAAGAGTGTCGATATGCCTTGGGTTCCCTCTTATTTGAAATTGGCTTGTCTCATGGATTTCAGGACAGAGATGCTCTGATGAAATTGTTGACGTTTGAACATGTAGAGGAGATGGTGAAGAAAAGGGTCGAAAAGAAGGCAATGATTTTCGGGCAAGAAGTGAGATTGGATGACAAAGATTCTGAAGTCAGTTGCAAGATTGATCCTGCTATTGCTTCTCGTCTATATGAAGAATGGGTAATGCCTTTGACTAAAGAAGTACAAGTGGAATACCTTCTTCGTCGCCTTGATTGAAACTTGGGAGAGAGATCTAGTAACATTCATTGATTAATGTCATTCCATTTCGTGACTGATGTATGAGTATTCCCTTTATTATCACTGTTGATAACCGATATATGAAGAGACAATTACCATTCATTTACTGGCTCGTAGTTGACAAAGATTGCCTCTGTCATGCAAATCATTGGCATGCTTTGGAGTACGCAAATATCAATCATTTTCGCATATCTTTCTTGATTGATGTAGGGTAGTGTAGATGTATAATGCATTCATGTAGTGTTTTTGCATGCGTTGAGTTTGCATGCAAGCGTGGTATAAGATATATGAACTCGAACCGTTTTGGCTTTCCTCGTTTCTGGGTTCATATCCTAAATCAATCACAAGTTTGTGAAAATGGATATCATTTTATTGCAGCAACCCACTAGGTACAATGATTTAGGTGCATGTTACAAGATTGGGTGTAACTCCTAGTCTAAGGCCTTTCAAGAGCAAAAAACTCTGTTTGCTTACACGAATTTTTTTTTTCCGACTCTTGCCTGATTTTCAATCACAAGTCTTAAGGTAGTATTGTCGAAATTTAGTTTCCAATACACTTTAACTTAAACGTAATAATCTATTTATAAAATCGGTTTGAGTTACTCTTTGATCCTTAATAACAATACTCCCAATTCAACTCGATTAATTTTATTGATCCAAACCAGTTTTTATAAGATCCAATTGTACTTTTGAGGATAGAATATACTTTTTTTGTCTTTTTTCTTTTTTTTTTTTTTTCTTAGAAGAAAATGTACTAATTTATGAAAGAATAAATGTAGATAAAATAAAAGTAAATTACAAAAAGATCTTAATTTTTAAATCTAAAAAATATAAGTAATTTTATTATGTTATAAATAAATATGAATTACATTTTAATATTTTCATTCATTGAATTTAGTTTAAACTGGATCAACCTTAATTTAACTTATTCGATGCTGGATACTCTAAATACAAGACGATGGCTACGGAACAACCGACGAGAAGTCTGCACCCACTGTGTTTACAGCACACACGATACAAACACAATTCACATGGTACAGCATTACTCACCCTGTTCTTTTGGTGTGAATGTATATGCTTAGAAGGAATAATAACAATAATAATAACGGAACATACACTTAATCTTGCATGTGACCAATTCTACCTTTTCTTTAATCTTTATTATTAGGTTACTAAGTGATCTCTAGGTTTACTTCACTCTTTAGCTGGGCTTTCGTTCTTAGTTAAGCAATCTACAAGTCCTGCTCGATCCCAGTATATAACACAGACGGATTTTCATAACGTAGCGATCTGAAATTTGGAAAAATCTCTCATTGAAAAGATAAAACCTTTATTGTTCGAATCTCCCAGTAAGGATTAGTCCCACATCACAACGGGTCTGAGGATACCCTTGCGGATGTATGTAGCGGATCTAGGGTTTGCGAGGGGAGGAGCATTACAAGACAGACGGCAATTCAGTTGAAGACAAAGTCGAAGTATTGTCAGCCACTAAAGCTGAAGCTTGTTAATGGGCCGGACTGTGGGTCTTATTCTGGGGCCTAGTCTTATAATTCAGTACCGAATAAATCCATTTGCAACACTAGAAACTTCGACTTTGGTGGTGAGGTGTCATTATTTTAGTTACAGGGGAATACATTTTTGTTACACAAATGTACTTTGCACGTGGGAATACTGTAAAGGGGCATACTTGCGCATACAGAAAAATTTATGAAAATTACAAAAAGAGTTTTTTCCCCAATCGGAGTGGCATACGACTCTATACTCTCTGCATTCGGAGATACTTGCGCATACTACCTTCAAATTCTGTTGCGTGACCTTATTTTCCTTTTGAAATTCCGTAGCTCCGCTGCATTGTAACAAAACAACAAATTTATTTTTTGATGGATCCTATGTAGACAGACATCCTAGACCGGAAAGGGTTTATGTTTTTTTTTTTTTTTTTACTGTAACCAGATGGGTATATTTCACAATTACTTAATCTTAATCTGGTCCAAGCATTTCGGCTTGTGTAAATATATATGGGTTTGTCTGAAATCGATACCCACCTCCAGTTCTCAGAATTTGGTTCCAATTTACAGGAGATGTTAGGTCCACAATGACAAGTCTTTTGAAAGCAAATGGCCTTTGAAACCCGGCCCACTAGTGCATTCAGAGCATCATAAATCTTATGACCTTGGGCTATTTTATGATTTTATCAAGGCCCACAGAAAGCGAAATGAATCATGAAGCTTCGATTGATGAGATTTCCTCAAAAAATTTTAGGCTCTTTCTCTCCTATAATCGACAAGCTAATGTCATAGTCATACCGACAGACCAATGTTTCTTACATTGAAAAACTAATCTGGTGGGCCTTTTATATATTGAGAACAATCGAGAAGTTTTTTTTTTTTTTTTTTTAATGCTTAGAAGCAATAGTATAAAGTATTGATAAACGATGATAAACGTTGTTGAGAAATTTTATAGATTTTATCATCGAAACAGTATAAAAATAAGCGGTCTAGTTTTATTAAATAAGTAACTCTCAATAAATTTTCTCAAAAAAATTTCCCACCATCTGTTATTTTTGTTTAAAATAAATCACCTTTTATAGGAACTCTAATATACAAGAACAAATCACGCATCTCAATATTTATGAGATACCCTATTTATGTGACAACAGCAATAACGACATAAGTTGAGAAACTTTAGCTCTATTTACTATGCAAGCCCCTTGACTGTTTGGATAAGTCATAGCATTTGTAGGAGTTAGGTAAATCACACATAAATAGGCATTTGATGATGTTAGCATTTACATACTATTTAGTTGGCGTCACTGACTGAAAAACCCTAGCTAGCAGTCTCATTTATGACATCCTTAATGAGCTCAATATTTAATGATACGAAAAATTAATATCATTCTCTACCAAACAATAACATTTTAATGATAGTGTATTTTTGTAGCACGCCATCTATGCCAACCCATATTTTTTTAGATAAGACCATACACGGATCTACATTTCCATATAACTTATTTAATTCCCAAACTTTCTCATTCCTTTAAAATGTAGAATAAATTTAAAGTATAGAAAGTCTTACTTACAAGGAGCATAAATTTACTATACATCAAGAATACTAGCGGTCATCCCATATAAACTATGTGTCCTTTACAACATCAATTAACGTTATATATATAATAGGGTACATTAATTTTTTATGGTAAATTGTATTTAACAAGTTTAGAATGAAATGAGTGAGAAAGAAATGAAATGTTGACGAATGGTATTGAATAATGCTTATAAAATCATTGATTCCATTCTAATATTGCATTTGGTGGTAATATGTTAAATTGATAGTAAGACGATGTCTTGAGTAGTTAAGATCTTTGATAGAAATAGATACATTGTAAGTTTCATACAAATTATTTTTTAATATAATTTTTTTTAAATTCATTAAAATTTTATGGATCGATTCTTTAATACCTCCAATGATAGAATACTTGTACGGTATTTTTTCAAATTTAGCACGAGTAATACGTGTTCCTTTTTGGGGTAAGAACAAGTTTTGTTCTAGTGCTCGAAAATAATATTTCAAAACTTTTATATGTTATCCTTACTTATATGAATAAGACCTATATTATAGAATATATAACTTCGATCATAAGAATCAATTTCTAGTTACATAGCTTTACGTATATAATAGTATTTATAAAAAATTCCCTTGATCATTAATATTATAATTCGATTGAAGATTAAATAAATATTTTTTTATTAATAATAATTAATGAGAGTATAATGGAATTGCACTTATGCCCCACAAAAACAAAATTAAAGTTAAAATTATCGATTTAAAAAAAATTACAATTCAATGTTCTTAAAGTATTTTGATACATTATTAATACAAAATTAAAGAAGAAGACTTCTACCTTGATATACATATATATGTAATATCATTATTCCATGGTTCATATATACATATATATATAGTATTACTAAAAATATAATAGACGGTAAGAAACTTGTTGAGAATTAGATTATTTATTCTTACATTGTTTGGATAACCAAATTTAAAAAGTAGCATTAATTTATTTTAGATTCTTAACAAATTTTTTAAATAATTTTATTTTTTTCATTCATCAATATTCATATCATTATTTTTATCATTCAATATTCTTAACAATTGAGCTCGAACTCCAAGATAATAATAACAACGGAAGGAAACAGAAAGGGAAAAGACCCAACTGAATCTGTATTTTTCTTAATTTGACCGAGGCGGGAGCGTACGAAGGTGAGGTCAGTTTCACTTCACCTCACGATTTTTGCCTCGCAACAAAAGCTTTCAGTTTCGCCTCACTCCCTTCCACCAATAACAACCATTAGACCTGTTCACTTTGGTCCCCACGTATTAATATCTCTCTAACTCTTCCATCATTTATCACATCAAGGTTAGTAAAAAAACCCTGCACTAAATAAATAAATCCATAAATATGGCACTAATAATAACTACTACTACTACTCCAACTACAACAACAATAATAATAATGCATTTTTTATAATAATAATAATAACAAATCTTTTTGTTTATAGTAATGTTTACTGTATGTTAATGTCAGATATTTTCTTTCTTTAAGCAATTTGATACAAATTTTCATATCATTTTACTTTATATATCTGCTCTTTATTTTTGTAATGATATGACTTAAATTTTTGTGTTTTTTAATAACTTCAACCTCATCACCATTTACGAAATATCTATCAATGTTTTTACTCAATTAATAAAAAAATTCTTGGAACAAAAATATAATGATAAAAAATTATAACACGAGCATACAAAATGAAAAAAAATAAAATTCAAATAGGAAGTTATATAATAAAAATAATAATAATAAAAGTATGTCAAGCGGAAAGTATAAAATTCATTCTTTTATCAATAAAAAATTCATGTTATATAATTGAAAGAAGACATGTACGGAAAGTGAATAAATGTAAAAAATCTGGCAGTTTTCCTTCTTTTTATTATAATTAACTCATATCCATGTATAAACATGTTGCCAACAAAAAACAAAAAAGGTGTATTAACACCAAACCCTGAGAAATCACGTTTTTCCCCCCTTTTTATATTATTTTTTATTTTCAGGTGCTTTCGGCTTTCTATTTGGGCCAGATTCTCAATTATTAAGTCTACCTTATTTTTTTAATTCCTCCGCAAATAAATAATAAAATAAAAAGGAAAACTAAACACTTTTTTTTTTTTTACTTGTCTCTGCTTTTCACTTTTCAGAGCTGAAACTTTCCTTTGTTAATGCACCAGCACAGAATCCAATACTATGACAGATGCATAGATTTCTCCCATGTCACCGTCCCCATGTCTCTTAGCTTTTACTATATAATTTATTAATTTTTAAAAAATATTTCTCATTTCAGCAAAAATAAATAAATAAAATGTATTTACTGTCTCTCACTGACTCACTTTACTTAGCAAAATATTATTCTGCACCCTCTCTCTGTTTCTGTGCTGTGGTATTGTATTTTTTCACATCCAATTCAAAGCTCCAGCTGAGTCATATTTTCAATCAAAATAATTGAAGCTTGTTGATTTTGGATGTACCCAGAAGAGATTTCAGGTGATATATTCATTTTACAATGATGATGTTTTCATTAAAATGTATTTCATATGATATAGAAATTATACTTCAATAGTTACCATTTTGTTTTTCCCAAAGCAGAAAAACAGGATTTAATGTGTTTGTTCTTGGCTTGAGCTACTTTTTTTTTTTCCCTTCTTTTTTCTTCATAAACTCAGTATTTTAATAAGATTAGTTTCACTGAGAATATTTATATCCATTATTTCTGCCATCATTTTTTTTTTTGGGGGGTTTACATCCATTTTTCTCCTCCTTCGTTACACGAATTTTCAGTGGAGTTGCATGTGTAATTTCTTTTTTGGTGCGCTCTTGTATCTTTTGATTATGAGATAGCTACTTTTTTCTTAGTAGTTTCATTCTTTGTATACTGGGAAGGATGAAAATTTGTTGAGATGATTAAGCTATTGTGAGAACCTTAAAGTCCAATCATAGATTAATAAGGAATAGTATTAAGAAAAAATTCATATGATGAATGTTGATGCTAATAAATTCACGTATTGCTTCAAGCTTCTAAGGACCTGTGTTCTCTTTATGAGAGAGTAAGACATGGTTGAATTAGTTGTCCTTCAAAATACTTCTTGTTCTGCATTTAGAGAAATGTTTTATTTGTTTTCCTTCTGGGTACCTTTGACGCGACTTCGATGTGATTTGTGCTTGATGATAGTGATCTTAATGATTTAATGACCATTTTAGTGCGGGACAGCATGTTTTTGAGCTGCTAGCAATCGATGGCAGAACCAGGCCTTTCTAGTAGGGGGACATGATTAAGTTTTGAAAGAAATGGAAGTTGTGAATATGAAATATATATTCTACGTTTTCCAAATTTTTTTAAGTAAAATTGAAAAATCTTTCGCTAAAGCCGTTGTAATATAATAGCATAAAAATCTTTCTAAACATTCGTCTTTCAACGAAATAGTTAGAAAAAAAAAATCAAAAAATATTTCCAGGAAGCTGGTGAGAAGAGCACCCTGGTTCCACCAGTGTTTGAATTCCTATACAATTTCAGGGTTCATATGAACCCTGTGTATTGGTGCTAGAACATCTCTTCATCTTGAGATTTATTTGTAGTCCTTTTGGCAGCATTTCTCAGGTACATCATATGATCTGGTTTTCTGGCTTGACTTTGGAGAGGATTATGTATTGCTAGAAGGGGGAAAAAATGTGGAAGAGAAAGAACTTATATCATTCAAAGCATCCGTTTAGAGAATATCGTAAGCTCATTTTTACCCTTTTCACTTTTAGCTTGATCATTGACTTTATTCAGTAACAATGGATTTAACTTTATCTGCTACGGATTTCTATTTCAGAATCAAAACAGCTTGTATTGAGCTTCTTGTGTAACTGCTAGCAGCTTTCTGTTAATTCTTTCACTAAAGAGACTTGCTCTATTAGGAAAAATGTGTATTTTTAAGTAGATGAAACCATATCGTTTTCATTTTAGTGTATCTGTGACCTGGCAAAATACAGAGATTTCCATTTTGTCTGGACTTTCTTAATTATTCATAATTTTTTTTGTTATGTCGATAGGATTACTAATTCCATCATTTCACATTGATTCTTGATAGCATTTGAAGCCTTGTTCTATGGCTCGTGGCGACCTGTGGAACTGATGAAAATTAGCCATGGAAATATGACCATCTGTAGTGCAGATGGTCGGTTTGTGATTGAGGAGAGAGGACCTTTCCCGGATGTTCGGGTAAGGTCACACCAAGCAACTTTGTTTGATTGTGCATGCTTTCTGAGGGTTGGAATTGATGTATGCGTGCTGTCAACTACCCGAGATTCAATTACTTCAGGGGAAAAGTCAGAACCGGTAATACACCTGCTTATTTTGGTATTCTTTATTGGAATTCATCATTTAAGACATGTTTTCTTCACAATTAACTAAGATAGCTTCTGTGTTTGCACAAAATCATTATTCTTGCTTTTAGAAAGATACCACAATGCTTCCTTTCTAGATAATATTAACCCGGTGATAAAGGTCATACATGTATCTAATCTGGATAGTGACATCTCGAGTCAAAAGAGACTTCCAATATTGATTCATTTTAACTTCCTGATGTCCTTTTGACAGCATGTATATTATGTTATTAATGGCTTTTCTCAATTGTTTATTTCTAGCTGCTTGTCTCTCGATGTAATGTTTACTTGAACTTAATGCTTGAAAGTCATTGGGATTATTGGTGTGAATAAACTGAGTCAAGTCAAAGAGTGTTGAGCTCGAGCTTGGCTAGTTGCTATTTAACAAGTTTGTGCATGGCTCAACTAGCTCATTTAAGCTCAATTTCTAGAAATTTGTATCTTCTTTTTATTTAATTTGATATTAACACTCAAACTCAAGTTGAATTCGATAAAACTTTATATATACTTAAGCTTGATTCAAGCTCAGTTAAGTTAGCAAGCTCCTTGAACCAAATAGGTTCAAGTTCAAGCTGTAACTCAGCTTGGCAAGCTACTTTGGTGCTTGAGCAAATAACAAGCCAAGCTCAAGTAGCTTGTGAACTCGCTTGGTTCATTTACCTGTTGAATTGTGATCCCACATGGTTGTCTCAATTTCTTATGTGATCCTCATTGATCACACTTGCAGTCTGATTTTAAAACAGGGTTGTTCCCTTTTATGATAGGTCTGGATTGATGCAAGAATATGTTCAATTGCTCGAAAACCTCATGAAGCCCAATGCTTCTGCCAGTTCTATGTGAAATACTACGTTTCGCAGGGCCCTCTTGGCTCGGAGAAAGCAGAACTTAGTAAAGAGACTACTTTAGTAGGAATCAATCAAATCTCGATTCTTCAAAAGCTCAACTCCAAACACATTGACGATCCTTTGTATAGATGGAGCTTTTCTGAAGACTGCACGACAATACAAAGAACTAAGTTGTTTTTGGGGAAATTTGTGTCGGAGATTGCATGGTTAGTAGTTACGTCTGCTTTGAAGAAGGCAGCATTTGCTGTGAGATCTGTGGATAACAAGCTTGTGTATCAAATTCTTGGTGGCAATGGTCACAGTAATCATTTATACAGGGACAGCTGCTTTAAAACTGTTAAATTCAAGGTGGAAAATGATGTTTTGCTCCCTATTGTTGTTGAGCATGATCCAGCCACAGTGAATAAGGAAGATGTAGCTATAAATGGGAGTGAATCTGCAATAATTACCTTTTCAGATTTTACGGATCTCAGACGCTCTAAGCGTAGGATTATACAACCTGATCGTTTTCTTGGTTGTGATGTATCAAAGTTAAACATATGCACTCATCTAAGTGGATTGATAAAGATTGATAAAGGGAAAGAAAAAGAAGATGATTATGACGAAGATGATGAAATGACGCTACCTTTAGCAGTCCTTTTTGGTCGACATGGATGTCCCTCCTTGAAAAACACTCAGGGTGATGGGAAAGCTCATCCTCACAAAATAAACTCATGCACAAAGCTCCTTGTACGGGGTGATGACCATAAACCAAGGAACACAAAACCAAGGATTGGTAGACCAAGGAAATTTGTCCCAAAACCGGTTACTAGTCCTCAAAAGAAAGATGAGAATAAACTTGCCATCGTCCCAATTTCTTCTGATCATGTGCCTTTGGCGGTCGATCAAAATCATCATTCACCTATCAGTGTATCTCGAGTTCGTTCAAGAGAAAATGAGAAACGTTACTACTATCCTGCAAAAACAGTTCCAAGGGATGAGTGCAGGAGTTATCCAGACTTGGATGATATGGACATTGATACGTCATGGGTTAGACGTCCTGCTGACAAGAGAACTCAAAGGAAAAGATACAGGTCCTTTAAATTAAGACCAGACTGCTTAACTGAGGAAAGAATCTATGGTCAGAAAACTCTAAGTGCTGGTCTATACAAGGATCTAATAAGTTCCTACATGAAGAACATCAACACCACTGTTAACAAGGAAGAGCCTCCTCTTACAGATCAATGGAAAGAACGCCGTCCTAAAATTTTTACGGATAACCGAAATGCAGAAAAAACATCCCCTGTTGAAGAAGAGGAAGAATCTGAAATTGACATGCTATGGAAAGAGATGGAGCTCTGCATGACATCGTCGTATCTTTTTGAAGACAATGAGGTATATGTCTTAGAATAACTATGTTCCACATGAAATTATCTTCTTCATGAAAGGAGTCTCTATCTTAACTGTTTAAATTTGATTACTTCATTCTATTGGATCTACAACTGATGCAGGATAGCGATGATATATAATCAAGGCATGCTCCCCAGCCTTATTGATTTAGATAGAATTACTATATCTAAGAAGCTTCTAATTTATTACATGTCATCTACACATATTAAATTGGTTGACCTGCATTTGTATCTGGACATGTTTGTTTAGAGACAATATCCTATTATTTCATTTACTTGATTATATATTAATGATTTTATTTATTCTTTGTCGTGGTTTTGGCATATGTTGGCCATTTTCTATTCTCAATCAGCTGATTAGTTTTTCTCTTTTTCAAATCCTTTTTCAGGGTGGAAAGGATGAATCAAAAAATGAGTATATGGAAGAAAAAGTTAGTGCCTGCCAACATGAATATCAATTAGATGAAGAAATTGGTATTCTGTGCAGACTATGTGGTGTAGTGACCACTGAAATTAAGGATGTTTCTCCTGAATTTGTAAGTCACAATGATCTTACTTTTTTACCTGTATTGCTAAACATGGTGTTGTATTTGAACTTTTTGCTTCCAGAATAGAAATTGGCTAAGTATGCAAAAGGTACCAAAGAACAACTTAGATAAAAAATTGACCCTATATCCCTAATTTTATTTGTGCTTTTCCTATTTATATATTAAAAAGAAGACGGTGTCTCATGGAAAACATTTCCCTACATCAATTGGCCAGTGGCAAGTTATACATACGAACAATCAAATATCAGCAATTCCATCCAGTTTTAATTTATAGGTAATATTTCTGCAAATTTGATTGGCTTTGTCAATTTTCTGATTCTTTCTGGTTGTTTATGTTTGCAGGTGCAATCCACTGCCTGGGTGACAGACAATAAGATGGCCCGCAGTGGGTTTGAATTTGATAATGAGCAAGCTGAAGATGAAACTTTCAACCTCTTCCACAACTCTCCATCTACAGGTCCAAATTTATCAGAAGAGAGTGATAATGTGCGGAGCTTAATCCCAGACCTCTGGAAAAAGTTGCATGTCCATCAGAAGAAGGCCTTCGATTTTCTCTGGCGAAATATTGCTGGTTCTCTAATTCCAGCTGATATGGATGCAGAAAGCAAAAAAACGGGTGGCTGCGTCATATCTCATACTCCTGGAGCAGGAAAAACATTCCTGATTATTGCATTCCTCGTCAGCTACTTGAAGTTATTCCCAGGAAAACGACCGTTGGTTCTAGCCCCGAAGACAACATTATACACCTGGCACAAAGAATTTGTCAAGTGGCAAATTCCGATACCAGTTTACTTGATCCATGGTCGTAGAAGCTACAGGGTGTTCAAGCAAAATACAATGACTTTGGAAGGGCTTCCAAAGCCTGGTCAAGACGTTATGCATGTTCTGGACTGCTTGGAGAAAATACAGAAGTGGCATACTCAACCAAGTGTACTTGTTATGGGATATACTTCATTTCTGACTTTGATGCGCGAAGATTCAAAGTTTGCACATAGGAAGTACATGGCTAAAGTGCTTCGTGAGAGTCCTGGTATTCTAATTCTCGATGAAGGCCACAACCCTAGGAGTACAAAATCAAGGCTGAGGAAAGTATTGATGAAAGTTGAAACCGACCTTAGAATTTTGCTCTCTGGTACACTGTTTCAGAACAACTTCTGTGAATATTTCAACACTCTTTGCTTGGCAAGGCCAAAATTTGTCCATGAGGTGCTGATGGAACTGGACCCAAAATTCAAGAGGAAGAAGAAAAAGAAAGCCCGTCATTTGCTAGAAGCTCGTGCAAGAAAGTTTTTCATCGACAATATTGGCAAGAAAATTGATTCAACCAATGGAGAAGAAAGGATCCAGGGTCTAAACATGCTACGAAACATCACAAATGAATTTATAGATGTTTATGAAGCTGGAACCAATGAAAACCTTCCTGGTTTACAAATATATACCTTATTGATGAATCCAACTGATATCCAACTGCAGGTGCTGCTGAAGCTTCATAGGATCATGGCCACATACCATGGATATCCACTTGAGTTGGAACTCCTAATTACCATTGGGTCAATACATCCTTGGTTAGTTAAGAGTGCATGCTGTGCTGGGAAGTTTTTCAGCGATGAAGAACTGATGCAGGTCGAAAGGCACAAATATGACATAAAAAAGGGATCGAAAGTAAAATTTGTCCTTAGCCTTGTTTACCGTGTTTTTAGGAAGGAAAAGGTGTTAATCTTTTGCCATAACATCGCACCAATTCATTTGTTCTTGGAACTATTTGAGATGGTCTTCGGTTGGCGGAAGGGAAAGGAAATATTGGTCATTACTGGGGATTTAGAGCTTTTCGAACGCGGAAGAGTAATGGACCAGTTTGAGGAACCAGGAGGGGCATCAAGAGTACTACTCGCCTCCATCACAGCATGTGCTGAAGGCGTTAGTCTAACAGCAGCTTCTCGAGTGATTTTGCTTGACTCCGAGTGGAACCCCTCAAAGACAAAGCAAGCCATAGCACGAGCATTTCGTCCCGGTCAGCAAAAGATGGTTTACGTGTATCAATTGTTGGCGGCTAACACACTGGAAGAAGATAAATATAGGAGGACCACATGGAAAGAATGGGTGTCTAGTATGATATTTAGTGAGGCATTTGTGGAGGACCCGTCTTGCTGGCAAGCTCAGAAGATGGAAGATGAAATACTCAGGGAGATGGTGGAGGAAGATAAGTCGAAGTCTATTCACATGATCATGAAGAATGAGAAGGCTTCAACCATCTGATTGAAGGAACAGGGGATAAGATAAGCTGTTCACAACCTTGTACACTTACTTGTCCGAATGTTAAAAGGGTGTGTTCGGATTATCTTAATCTTATCGATATTTTATGTATTTCTAATGTTATGTGTTTTTTGTGTCTATCTTATAAAAAGATATGGTATTAGATAAAGTTAATAGTATGTGTCTGATGTCTACTTTACGTCTTTAGTTATATATGTGTCCAACTTATTTATTTCTGCAAGTGCTTGGATGAATAAGACGAGAGTAAGATAGTGAAAGCAGGCTGGACTAATGTAGATTATGCTTTCAGGTGCAGGGTGCATCGTGATTTGTTCTGCTAGTAGGTATATATTGTTTATATAAACACGCTGTGTATAATTCCACCTTACATTCCTTAGAAGACAGCAAGATCTAAGTTCAAATGCAAGACAAACGCGCTTTTCATCTCTGATGTTGCATGTGGCTCGAACCCAATCGTGAGATTCAAAATGTTTAGACTTTTGCAGAATCTAACGAATTGAAGGTTTGCATTTTTGCCTTGGCGTTTCGCGGTGTTTTCTTTTATTACCTGTTTCGCTTTGCTAGTGCCTGGTGTCGGTGAACACGTTGAAATATGTGAAGGAGGATTTTGTAAGTAATTAAAGAGTAGTTTTAATACTAGTGTTTTCTTCTCTTTGTTTTAGTAAGTCGCAGCCTGCAATTTGTTCCTTGGTGAATCACTCTTCTAACACTTTTTTTTTTCTTATTTAATCTCCAGCGTTGTTTTTGCTGTTAGTTCCATTCAAAATAGCGTTTGATTCCAAAGAGCAAGTGTCGGGCGTTAATGTTTTTGTTCTTAGTTCTATTCATAACAGTGTTTGATTCCAACAAGCAGGTAACAGAGCTACAGTTTGTGCCTTGGTGAATCGCATTAAATTAGATTTGGTTACAACTAAAACATCCATATCTCTTGTGTTTGGCCCATTGCAATATATGTTGGATCAAATGACACACACTAAAATACCATCTATTCCTCCAATGAGCTTCCTATCTTGGGTGTGCCACCACCAATTGCATATATATATATATATATATTAGGAATTAATACATTACTATAGAAATTTATTTTGAATTAATACATTCCTATAATAATTTATTTCGTTAGATTGAGTGTATGCGAGGCACACTCAAGATAGAAGTTATATATATATATATATATCTATATTATTAAAACTTTTTAGAGTTTTAGTAACCATCATTTTTAAAATTATATATTTATCCTCTATTTAATATTATTTAACAAAAAAAAAACCTAATATTAAAATTATAAAAAATAGATAAATATATCATTTCCCCCTTTTTTTTTTCTCTCTTTTCTCTCTTTCCTATTAGTCTCTTCAAATCCTAAAATTATGCTACATGTGCCTTACTAACATCCACTTGCTTCTCTCTCTCTCTCCTTTCCATACTTTCCAATAGCACTATAATCTTAGTATTTTAGCCTCATTACTCTACAAACTATAAATAGTTTTACACATATTAAGGTCTTTACATTTCTTTTTTGTTTGATTTAAATTTTACATATTATTGAAACTTTAACATAAATTTTCACCAAAGAAATATAGAAATTTTTAATGTATTTTTTCAAATAATTAATCTTTAGTTTCATAATTTTTTTGTATTTTTTATAAACATATCTTATAAGTGCAATATTTTTTAATTATTTTTATTAATGATTTCAAATATAATTATTGATACATTCACAATATAAGTTCATGATCTACTAATATATATATACACATATATATATATACACGCACACACAATAGCTTCAGATAAGACATCTTTAAAAAAAAATGATAATATGGTGTTATATATGTATCTAAACTAATATTCTATTATATAATATATAATATTTTAGATCAAATATAGTTTAGTATATTTTAGCTTAAATTGCAAGTAGGATTCTTTTTTACATGAGGAAAAGAATCGCATTAAGAATCAAGGCAACAAAAATTGCAATGCCAACCGACAACTTAGGGATCGAGATTTGGCATAATAATAATAATAATAAAAGGGGAAGGGATCATAATCTAGATAAATTTTTCATACTCCCATTCCATTTTGCCTTAAAATGCATTAACTTTTCGATCCATTAAACTAAGACAACAAAGGAAAAATAAGGTCGTAAAGAAACAATATATTCCACAAAAGATTTAGTAACCCAAGAAAATTAAAAAAAGTCTGCCATCCTTCCAAACGTGCTTAGAGAGTGCTTCCTCCATTGCTATAGTTTCCGCAACCTTAACATCATTAACAACTATTCGACGAGACTTTGCTGCAAGAAATTTCGCACTATTATCAAGAGCAATACAACTGGCAATTTAAGATTTAAACAGCACATGACATAACACGATTCAAATAAATTTATATATGAAAAAAATCAATAGGAGAAACAAATGATTTAAACCTATTTAAATACAATTAAATTCGTATTCGAATTTGGGTGAAGTTACCAACCTGAACACAAGACATGCTATATTTTTTTTATATTTACATTTTGATTTATAAATTGTTTTTTTCCAAGTTAAGATCTCAATTAAATATATAAGATTCATTATTTTTACCTATACATTCTTCTTACCACATTGTAACTTAAATGAGAAAAAAAATTATAAACTCATATAGATTCTTCTATTATCTCTTTTGAAAATCTGACAAATAATATAATAAACTTAAAAATTAACATTGATAATAATATTGATATCATTTAAGTTACGGTTCTAAATAATTTAGTGATATTATATAGCTTAAATTTAGTGATGTCATATAGTTTAAATAGTAATAAATTTACAAACTTATATATAGGTTCTTTACTTGTCTCTCTTAAAAATCTAACAAATAATATGATAAATTTGGAAATCAATACTACTAGTAATACTAATATACATTAAATCCATGGTTTCACTTAATTTAATAATATTATATAACTTAAATTTTTATATTTCTATATTTGGTAAGATTTTTCTTTACTAGAACTTTTGTTTAAGTTATAATTTCATATTAAATATTAGGATACTATGTCATTTATCCTTATATAATGTAAATATTATTATTGCGTTTTTCTCTTTGTATCTATAAATATTTTATAAATTTAATTATACTTTTTTAATCGATAAACAAGTCCAACTAGACATAAAACATACAAAGTCACCGATTTAGGTTTTCATATATGATTAATAAATGAGTTGTATCACGGCTTGCGGTTTTCTAAATACGAACATGTTTAAACACTGAAACATGATATGACATAATAATGCAAATTGCCAACTCTACATAAATCCATATTTAGCTATTTAGCTTTGTACATAAATAACTCTACTGCAAATTAATTTGATTACATCTTTGTTTGGTCATGACCATGTTGTTGATAAAGGTACCTATGAAACAAAATAAGATGGCAAGGATTTTACTACTGTTAGCTTAAACAAAGGTGCATGAATTCTTCTTACAATAACTAAGTGGTTTTATTTAAGATTTTTGTTAGATATTTTTTCTGAATTTTGATGATAACAAAAAGAGAAGAACGTTAATGAATTAACAATTGTATAGGTATTCAAAAAGTTTAAAATTGTAAATTGAGGTATGTTTAGAAGGTTTGAATTGATTGAAAAAGAAACTAGTCTAAAAATCTTCAAAGAATGTTTCAAAGGTTTTTATAACAAAAAATTGGTATAACACTTTAGAAACTTATTCAGAGACTTTGAAGAAAAATAGATCGATACTCTTTAGAAAGTTATTTAGATAGTTAGTCTGGAAGAATAACACTAAAAATTAACATACATTAGATTTGAAGTGAATAAGGCCTAGCTCTACTAGATTAAGTGTATTAGGGAAATACATTTAATCCTATTTCACTTAAGATGAAACTAAAATTCATGGGATTGTTTTTAAGAGAATTTAACCTTAGATAAATCAGAAAAATATCTAGTATTGGATAATGATAAGGTTGATTTCGATTTTTTGTAGGATTTTCAAGTTTAAATCTAAAGCTTATCTGGAGGTTGCTGATCAAAACAATATTAGAATATCTAATTTAAAAATTTAAAACTCCAAGATTTTCTCTAAAAATATCAATAGATTATCTTTAACATTAAATATGGATAAACATGAAGTAAAGATAATCTTTAATAAATTAGCTGTTTGAAGACTTTAGTGTAAAAAAAGAAAGGATTTAAAGTGTTAAGCACATTTTTGAGGAAAAAAAAAATATATTCATTACAATTTGATCGTGATCAAATTCTACCATCTGAAAGAGTATAAAATGTTTTTTAGATATTATTTCAAAAAGTTAAATTGGAGAGAATTATTCATCAATCATTATTTCTATTTAGTGCAAAATTATTTGAGACTTGTATTTTTATTCTCACTTGTAATTTGTAAATTTTGTTTGTTGATTGAAAGTTGAGAGAAGTTTGATTATTCTTTGTAGATCTATAATTAGCCTAAACTATAAAGAGGCTAGATAGATAGAGTAAAGTATTGTAAAGTTTATGTATAATAAATGCTTGTAAATTTCTTGTGATTTTGATTTAGTGAATTAAGTAGAATGACACCAATGAGGTAAATCGAGTTCTCAACAGTAGAGTTGGAAGAGAGTAATAGACACAAGATCGAAGCTGTATTAATCTCAAGCTAATATTCTCCTTCTTTATTTTTTTTTAATTTGTGCTATTTAATTGTATTATTTGCGTTGAATTATTAAAGCACTATTGTTCACCAAATTAAGTTATTGCCGACTAACTTCAGAACTCGATAATTATGGGCCGACGTCTCTAGTGTCTCGGCTAAGCACTACGAGCCTACCTCCAACGCACGCCGAATAACCACATGCCGACTTCTCCCTGTGAAATGCATAGTTTTATATTTTTGTACTTGTTTGTCCTTATTTTATTTATGGGCCTAATTCTTTAGGGTTTAAGATCTTATGCATTATTTACAGTTTTGCTACTAGGGTTTAGAACGTACTATAAATAGCAGCTTTTGTAACAATGCATAGATAGATAGAAGATTAATGAAAAACCCCTTTTAGAGTCTTTTCTCTTGGAAAGTTCTCTTTCTCCCTTACCAGCTCTTATCAATCCCTTTAGCAAGGATTGTGATGGGTAACCCTATTACTTGGACTAGTGCGTCACATTCAAAGAATTTTAGGTCCGTGTGTGGTTCTACGGTGTATCATATTCGTAGCGTTAGCACACAGGATTGCTAAATCATTGACTCCCATTTACTTTTCATTCCTTCAACAGGATTGAACCCACCCCTACGGCTGGCCTTGTCTGTCCTTGGCCCCGGTCCGTATCATCTTGGTATCAGAGCTCAAGGTTCCAGATAGGGCTAAGAGTTTTAGTCATTGTTTCTGTTCTATATTGTGTTTGAGGAAGTGCTTGCTTATTGGGTTTGTTTGGGATATCGAGCATTTGTTTACTAAATATAAGTTTGGTTTCAATTGAACTTCCTTTGGGTGGGTTAGTGAAAATTTAGATTGCAATTCCTTTAGGGAATTCCATTCTGGGTTGTTTGCCGATATATCTCTTCTTTAAGTTGTTCAATGTGTTATCTTACTTTTGGTGTTGCGATAGTGGTCGAGAAAGTACTGTTGTGTTTGCCGAGATGATTTGCTAAGAATAGTGGTGTCAAATTTGAACTTTACTAAGCGCCCCAAGCTATTTCAATCTGAAGTACCGAAGCAAAGCGAAGTATTATATTGTCATACCCCTAAGGTTTTCGAGCTGTATTGTTTGCCTATTCAATTGCCGAGTCATGCAAGCATCCAACCTGCTTCAACTAGACAGGTGAGCTAATTTTAGATCTGAGTTGTGCAGGCCTCCAAGTTATTACCTTGAAATCACCATATTGTATTGTTCTAGTCATTACCAACGAAACTTCTTATAAGCCGAGCTAGTCTGCTGAATTAATACTCCCATTCAACATGGCTTGTAACCATCGATGAAGATACAGTTATGATTATGACTATAAAGATATAAGGTCGAGAATACCCATGTTTGATGACTATGGACCCCTAGATGAATACTTGGATTGGGAGTTCCGAGTTAATAAAGTCTTTGAAAAGTACCTATGTCTTGAACGTAATAAGGAATATATCATAGACGATCAACTTTAAGGTCTTGCCAAGACTTAGTGGAAAAATGAATTAAGGCGAAGGATCCTCAGAGGAGTGAATTCTACATGGAACTTAATGAGACCTGCCATGAAAGAAAAATTTGTACCTACATCATATCAAGATAAGTTGTATGAGGAGTTGTCTACCTTGAGGCAGAGACAAATGAGTGTCCAAGAATTTGCCCAAGAGTGTAAAGCACTCTTACGGCAATGTGAATTGTATGAATCTCTTTCATGTACTATTTCGCGATTCATGAGAGGGTTGCGGTTGGAGATTGCCCGATGTGTTAACCTTTTAGGATTAAGGAGCGTAAATGAAGCTATCCAACTAACCTAAAGAGAAGAATCCACCATTGGTACCAACCATTGTAATGTGCAGGAATAGCTAGGGGTTATACTTGATCAACTTAAGCAGCTTAAAGAAGAAATGAAGCAGCAAAGGAACACTCAAATAATGGAAGTCGACAAGAAGGAAGGCCGAGGAAAGAAAGTAGAAAAGGAAGAGGTAAAGGTTGTTGGAGAGACAAGCAGTAAAGGCGAGAAAGGTTAAGCTGAATTGTGGTTAAACCCCCATGTTCCTGAACTGATTCCATTACCCACTATAAAGGCCATTGATGGTAGCTCCAAGAATTACTATGTTTGCTTTCCTCATATCAGAATCTTGCATCCAAGTCATTTAATAGGTTTACATGGCATAGATATGAGCGAATATAGCATCGCACCTGTGAGCTATTATCAACTGTGGATGAGAGTTTATCAGAGTCGAGGTGATGGATACATATACTGGGGATACATCACGTTAACCCTTGAGACTCTCCTGTTGGAAAGAGTTGAGGTGTATAGATGGAACGAGAAGGAAGAGCCAAATTACGAGGAAGCAGGGGGAATGTTGATTACACTTGATGAGGAGATCATGATGTCTGAGCTAGCCGAGCTTGAAGAGGCGGAAGCACTTGCCATTGAAGAGCCGTCTTACGTCCTACCGACACAAGATTTGTGGGGCCCTAATTCTTTGTATGACCTTGAGATCGTGTTGCTTCACGTAATTGATAGTTGCTGGGATTACCAAGGTATAGTTGATTGGATCCATGATGAGTGGAGGGAAAGATCTGAGACAAAAGGCGTGATTGATAGAGCCCATGACGAGTGGAGGGAGCATCTGCTGGTGATGCCCTTATTGCAAGAATTGCAGTGTACTATGTTTCAATTTAAATATCATTGATTGGTATTTGATTTCGGTGGGATTTGAAGCCACCAACTACTAAGTTTCGGGTTGAAACTTCTCTAAGGGAAAGGAAATGATAGGCTTCGGGGTATTGACCCAAGTCAACTACTAAAGCCAATGTCTTCTACTTGCTAACTCATTTTGTTTATCAAGTCAAATAACACTATTTCTTGTAGATAGAGTGTCGAGAAGCATAATGTCGAGACAACAACCGATCTTTACTTATGCCTAAGCAATCACTTACTTCGCATCATGCTTGCCGATAGACCGAGGTATTATGTTTTTGAGAGTTGCATTCACTCAGCTAAAGTCTGTTGTTGACTTAGCGGCCAAGAGATCACTTTGAGTGTTCGATCCACTTGGCACACCCTAGAGAACTATTGCTGACTGACTTCAAAACTCGACAATTATGGGCTGACCTCTCTGGTGTCTCGGTCAAGTACTATGAGACTACCTCCAAGGCATACCGAATGACCATATGCCGACTTCTCCTTATGAAACGTACAGTTTTATATTTTTGTACTTGTTTGTCTTTATTTTATTTATGAGCCCAATTCTTTAGGATTTAAGGCCTTGTACATTATTTACAATTTTTCCATTAAGGTTTAGGACATACTATAAATAGTAGCTTTTGTAACAATGCATAGATAGATAGAAGATTAATGAAAAACCCCCTTTTAGAGTCTTTTCTCTTGAAAAGTTCTCTCTCTTCCTTATTAGCTCTTATCAATCCCCTTAGCAACAATTGTGGCAAGTAACCCTATTACTTGGACTGGTACATCACATCTGGCGAATCTTAGGTCCGTGTATGGTTTTATGGTGTGTCATATCCGTAGCGTTAGTGCGCAAGATTGCTAAACCATCGACTTACATTTACTTTTCGTTCCTTCGGTAGGATTAGACCTACTCCCAAGGCCGGCCTTATCTGTTCTTGGCTCCGATTCATATTAGTGTGCCTAGGAGCTCAGTTATCACTAGGACTTATCAAGACGGAATTGAATTGAATGGGTCATTCGAGATATTGAAGAAAATTAGAGGGAAAGGGTCCACAATCGAACAAAAGTAGTTGACGTGAAGCTACTTGGAGGATATAACTCACCAATGAACACAACAAGACTTGACATCACACTTGATATGATGCACAAGTTGATGTCAAGGTTCATCCGCCACTGATCCTAAGTTATTCGATAAGATTAGATAAGAATGTAGGAAATGTGGACTTGGAGAGGGTTGCAGAATATTTAGTGTAAAAATGTTGGTTATATCTGTGGCTTACAAGAGAAAAAGACTATTTATAGTAAGTCCTTAGGGCAGCATTACAAATAATGAAAAGACAAGAAAGTATATACAAAAAGGGAATTCTTAGTACATACTAAAAAGGGTAAAAAAGATAAAAGACCAAAACGGAAAAGTAGTATAATGTCAGGTGAGGTAGACATGTGGCAGTACAACATTGGTTCCATACAAGTATTTTTTAGGCATAGTAGGCGAGAGGAGTCAAAATGTTACGGCATTAAAGGTCGGGAAGAGAGAGAGATGGCGTCATAGCGAAAGAAAACTATTCGGTCGTTTAAGTGAGTCTCTCATCACTTGGTAAGAACTTCTCGACAGTGTTGATGGGATTACTCGGCACAAGGTCTTTGGCAAGAGAATAGTCGATATTATCACTACCGAGTGTACAGATCATCGTATGACAATTAAGGAACCTCAAGGAGTTTAGTCACATTCCTTTGGCGTAAACTTTCTCGTCATCAATAGGTTGTCAAGAGAAAATTCACTGAATGGGGGATTGGAGTCCTCGGAGTCATATGCGAGTAATGGGGCCGTTGGTCGGCAGTTCATCCGAGACACCAGAGAGGTCGGCCTATAATTACCGAGTTCTAAAGTCAGTCGGTAATAGTTTCTCCGAGATGTGCCGAGTGGATCCAATACTCGGTAAAAGTGATCTCTTAACCACTAAGTCGACGACAAACTTTAGCTGAGTGAGTTCAACTCTCGGAAACATGATACCTCGACCTATCAGCAAGCATGATGCCGAGTAAGTAATTGGTCAGGCATAGGTGAGGATTGATTGTTGTCTCGGCATTATGCTTCTCGACACTCTATTTGCAATAAAGTGTTATTTAGCTCGGTGGGTAGAATGAGTTGGCAAGTAGATGACCTCGGCTTTGGTAGTCAGGTTGAGTCAGTTCCCCAAAGCCTATTAAGTAATTACCAAGCAAATGTGTGAGGGGTTGAATTGTCAGTGGACCATATTTTAGGTTGGTACTTGATTACTAAAAGATGAGAAGTTACTTGGCTTGGCATATGGATTTGGTTGGCAATAAGGATCATTTCGGCTTTGGCAAGAGTGGGCTGGAACAGTAGAATCCGCTTCGCTAGTTCCTTAAGTCCTCACACTCAAGCTCAGGTTAAAGATCCTGTAATTTGATTCCTATCATCAACTATACTACCACAACTCTCTCTCTCTCTCTCTCCCTCTCTCTCTCTCTCTCTTTCTCTCCCTCCACTTATGTATTTTTCTATTTGATTTAATGCTAGTGGATGTATGATGTGAGTGGCTAGTGGTGCGTAAGTGAATGGTGTTGTAAGTGGTGGGTACTAGGTAACAAGTGTTGTTACCCTTAAAGATAAGGGTATTTTGATCAATTAAGTCTATTATATGTCTCTTCTTATATATCCTTTTTATCGAAGTAAATAATGAAATAGTCATTACAAGTTTATTTCATTCCTTATGAATGACAATTTCATTAAACACCTATTAAATATAGTAAAGTGAACAAGTCGTAAAAGTTTTGAGAAAAATATTTTTACATCTTTTATACTTATCTATAATTTTTTTTAACTGAATTGTTGTATCGCCATACCCTTATATATAAGGGTAAATTTTATATTATACGTCTATATATATACCCTTTGTCCCGTTTTTAGGATGAAAATTTACTACTCTAATATCACATTTAGTACAAGGAAATTATTTGGAATGGAATGTATATATAGCTTATTTGCTAAAATACTTTTAATTATTAAAAGTCATAATTAGTTTTTGAGGGTTAAATAGGTAATTTTACTTAATAATAATAAGTAAGAGGGAAATGGAACATGATTCCATCTTCCTGAAGACAAAATCAAATTTCTCCTCAAATTTGAAATTGCCAATTTCATGAGATTGTGATTCCGCCTTCTAAATGCTCTTCTAAGTATAGGGAAAAAGAATGAACCCAAAATCATAATTCTATTCTAGTCCCATCTTGCATACAAAACGTGGCATAAAAGCATGTTTCCATCTTCTGCATCCTATAGAAATGGGAAATATGGCTCTACTTTAATAGAACATCAAAATTGTTGTCCTACACCACTATTGGTTTTCTCTTATCATTTATTAAGGTGAATAGTATAAGTTGATTAGAGTATTAGTTCTCACCCGTATGCTACTTAATAAGTACCGGTTCTCAAATTTTTATTAAGGAACTTACCTTATAGCACTCTGAACTATCCTTAAACCTATACCCTGTAGAAATTACATATAAATTTTTCTTATCTTTCCATAAATTTAAATTTTACTCATGTTATCTAGTAGTAAATTTTGATTACCTTTTTTTTTTTGTCTATACAACATATTTATTTTCACACTTGATTAGTAGTTTTAAATGTTTATTTGCAAGTATCATTATTTATTTTTACAATATTATTGGTTTAGAGCTAACAAATGAGAAAAAATAATCAGAAATAAGCTGAAACTTACACAAGGAAGAGAGAGGCACTATTGAGATTCGAGGGATACCAAAGTGAGGCAGCATTAACATTAGGTATCTATTTTTATAGGATTGAGCTCCTTTTCTTTTTTCTTCTTAATAAACAATTTCTTGGCTAAAAAATGTAGTATTATTTAGTTTCATTTATCAATATAATTTAAAAATTTTTACAAGTTGTAAATTTACCTCTAATCATGCACATCTCTAGCTTCTCT